>JAMZEH010000055.1:26347500-26380000 GCA_024699665.1 Ostrea denselamellosa | reverse complement strand
GGAGGAGAGAACCCAGATACAGTGTACCCGGGAAGAGACCACGACCATCCTAAAGTAATCTGGCAAACTTTCTCATATCAGCGCGAGAGAGAATCTAACCCGCGCCGACTAGAGGTGAGAGGCCTTGTGATTTTAAACGCAGTGCTCTAGCCACTCGGACACGGAGACGCCCACCTTTAGAGAGTTTAACTCGACGTTTTTCATGGATGGCGATTCTCTGCTTGTTTAGAAAGTTTGCATAGAACACTCCAGTTATTGTACTTATCTTCGGTAAAAAGTCTAGCATAATAACACCTTCTGTGTCCCAAAATACTGCGGACATCATCTTGCCACCAGATGGTTGCGTCTTGAACTTCTTTGGCCTCGAGGAGCCCTGCCCTACCCACTAACGATTCAGCGCTATTCTCTGGCTTACAATAATGAACCCAAGTCTCATTTACAGTCACCAGACGCACACGAAAATCATCTTCTGACCTAATACGCTTCAACTAGACGCTGCATACTGATGCTTTGATTGCGATTTGCTCATCGCTAATACATATGGAGACCCAACGGGCTGTTAGCTTCCGCATACCTAAACGATCATGTAGGATTGTTGAAACGCTACCATGTGAAATGTCTAATGCCTGTGCTATTGCACCTGAATTCGCCTATCAGTATACCAGATCCTGACCTTTTACACATTTCATCGTCGGTGGCATCCAGTGAGCGTCCAGACCTGACTTCATCTTCTAAAGACGTTCTGCCGCGTTTGAATTTCCCTAATCAGAATTTTACCTGGGCATAAGATGGTGCAGAAGACCCATGAACATCTGCTAACTCGCCGAGTATTTCGTTGCCTGTTTTACCTTTTAAATACATGTACCATGTTACAGCACGGTACTGAACTTTAGAAGCATGCCTTTGTATCACTAGACATGTTTGACATTCAATATCGAGAATGACCCACTCTTCAACTGCAGTCTCGAATTTTTTGTCAGACCGGAAATGACGTCCACGGATACGCGTGCAATTTTGTATCCAGGTATAAATCAGCTATGTCTGTGTTTTTCCTTGTATTTTTGTTGTTGTTTTAGGGTTGTTCATTGTTTCCCTTTATTAAATGAACCTACGACCTGAACCATATTGTGGATTATTATTACTCTCAAAATTGAAACAAGGCAAGAAAATCGTGACAGTCTCGGTCAATCGGAAATGGGATAGGTGGTAGATTTCATGGTAGTTGTTATACCATTTTTGTAGACATTTGTTGCAAAGAGATAGTAGATAAAATCCTTCAGTGTAAACATATTGTATTGTAAATGGTATACCGTTGCCACACAACATGAGTCACAACTAAGACAGTAAAAACTGCAAGGTAGACGACTGGATTCGTGAAAAGACGAGGATACTCACCTAAAGAAACGTATCAACAATATTTTTTCTTTTTTACACAAAAGAGTTCTGGGGCCTCCGTGGCCGAGTGGTTAGAGCCTCGGGCTCAAAATCACAAAGCCTCTCACCGCTGTCGGAGCGTGTTCGAATCTCGGCCGCGGCGTTATGTGAGCAAGTTTGTCAGTTTACTTGCGGAAGGTCGGTGGTCTCTTCCCAGGTACATTGCATCTGCGTTCTCTCCTCCACCAACAAAAACTGGACGCCACCAGATAACTGAAAAATTGTTGAGTGTGGCGGAAAGCAATAAATAATCAATCAATAATCAATCAAAAGAGTTCTGTTCTGGAGATAAGATTAAAAATAAAAATGGAAATTATTCCGAAAAAATGACATTACAATAAACATCCGTACCTTGTTATTAAAATCAGTTACCTATTCGTTGTAAGAGTATAAATATTGCAAAATTCAAGTAACCTGATAGGTTAACAATAACCAAGATGAGTCCAAATATGGATTGAATTTGAAATGACTAACCCTAAATTAAGTTATCCTTCCGCTAAACTAAGATGTCAATTTTCCTCCGTTAAATCATCAGGCAATAGAAAATACTATAGGAAAATATCTTGCAGAATCAAATGCAAGGCTTTGTCTAATCTAAACTGCATTTGGCTGGTTACTTGTTTTACGTTCCATCGGGAATTTTTCACTCATATTGGGACTTCATCATTTGTATTTGAAGTACCACAAATTTAGATCTAAGCCTAACGTTTACGGCCGTACAGTGAGGGTTCTTTAATGTACCAACGCCTGCCGTAACACAGTATTTCCGTTTTTAAGACCACATCCGAAAAACCAGAGATTCTCGCTTCTACATGTAAATGCCGAGCAATTAGTACCTTTGTTTAGTCTTACATTTGACGCAGTCATGGCAGGGGCGGAGTTCTAATTCACGACCTCCCTGTTCCGACAATTGCATTTAAAACTATTCTTAACCCGAAAATCAAAAACATGTAGCTGTTATCCTATCAACATCCAATATTCAAGTTTATCACATTTCCCAAGGCGTGTTTCAGATAAATCCTTTCGGGTACATTTAACCTTTCGGGATTTAAAATGGGTCTTGTTGAGTTATTGACTACGCTCGGCATTGCATACAATGCGTCCAATGGGGAGAAATCGTGGAGTTTTCTACATCCTGTAATAAGCAAACTGAGTAAAATCATATGAAAATATCAATATTACCCCGTCCTACTAACTAGATGAATCGATATACATGTCAAGAGAACTGAGAGGTAAGATATAAAGGTTCGCTGTACTAACAACTGGTTTTATTTAATGTCATTTGCGTAGAACAACTATTAACCAGATAATTTGGTTTTTTTAAGTCCAGAAGACAATAAACAAAAAAAAAAAAGGATTCTATTGGATCACAGACGACTTCAACATTCATTGTTTCACAATATACTGGTAAATGAGAGAATGATAACCATAGCATTTGAGTTAGAAATTCCTCACTACAAATTGGAGCCACCTATTTCACAGAGAGACCAAGTGTCGCCAGACTTAGTGGAAATAAAGATGAAAGCTTCAGTACATTCGGTCTCGTTTTGACAGGAACACTGGTATTGACAGGAACTGATGGTACCATTGGGTAATTCACGTGACTTCTCTAAAATACAATACTTCAGTCTACGTCCAGCACCTTCCGACACATTAGATGCTGGGATGAATACCTACATCAATGATAAAAGAGTAAGATTCGGTAATATCAGTTGAAGAAGAAGTATTTTTAAAATCCGGTAATCTCATTTATTCTAATATCACAACATATACAAGGATATAAAATTAATTAAAAGTATATAGTAAGAAGGTATAAATTTAAAATACACAGCGAAAATTGATTATTTCAATCGCGACATGTAAACCATTCTTGCGTTTACAATAAAGCATGTAATATCAATTTCAGAAAAAAAGTATTACAAATCTCATTTATGCTGACATTTTCTATGGATATTTGAAGTGTGTGCATGGAAGCTGTGCTGAAAAAAACTGAATAGCTCCAATCATGATGATGATGATGATGCGAATAATAATAGCAATAATGACTGATTGATTATATAATGTTTAACGTCTCGTTCGGGAATCTTTCACTCAAATGGATTATTATTATTATTTATTGTTTTCCGCCACACTCAACAATTTTTCAGTTATCTGGTGGCGTCCAGTTTTTGTTGGTGGAGGAGAGAACCCAGATACCATGTACCTGGGAAGAGACCACCGACCTTCCGCAAGTAAACTGGCAAACTTGCTCACATAACGCCGCGGCCGAGATTCGAACACGCTCGGACAGAAGTGAGAGGCTTTGTGATTTTGAGTCCGATGCTCTAACCACTCGGCCACGGAGGCCCCCTAGAATGGAGACGTCACCATTGCCAGTGAAAGGCTGTAAAATTTAGATCTATGCTCGGTGCTTATGACCTTCGAGCAGGGAGAGATTTTTAACGTTGCACACCTATTGTGACAGAGGGCCTCGGTTTTTACGGTCTCATCAGAAGGACCGCCCCATTTAGTCGCCTTTTACAACAAGCAGGGAATACTGAGGATCTATTCTAACAATCCGGATCCCCTCGGGGTACAATAATGATAACAACAATTGATAATACTTAATCTAAAGAAGGTATCACAATTATTGCAGTGCCCTGGTCTCTCTTGGTGCCATTCATGATAACACAAACAGCATACACAAGCATATAAAATCAGCTGAAAATATTTAGAAAAAGCTAGAAACCTAAAACATAGTGACAATTAAAGCTTTCAACTGTGATATATTAACAATTCTTTTATTTACAAAAGGCATATGACATAACGTTTAAAACTATTTAGGGTAGTGAATTGAGTATGAGAAGAGGAACATTTTTAACAAAATGGTAATCTTTCGAATGGAACGTAAAACAATATACAACAATTTGATGTGTCACCCCTAGCAGTTATTAGGTATGTTAGTGATTTGTAAATTCAATTCACAGTGAATGTGAAAAGACAAGATCAATTGTCATAGCAGCTTCACGTATAACTGATTTCAACGCGACACTTTGAATGTGCCCATTGTATACACTTCGGAAACGACTGAGGTTGGACAGAATTTCACTAGGAATACTTACAAAGTGATCATTAAAAGATTTACTATCGCGTGTATTTATCTTTTGTTTGTGCATAATGTCTCAGTGAGTGAGAACAGAAAATTCTGGGTTTTGGCATAAAATTAATCAAACTTTTTCTACATATCATCAGTATTACTATTTTGTTCAATTGTAGGTTTATAGTATGCTTTTTGTGCTTTACCGATGAATGAAGTGACCTTATTCCTCCATGTTTGATAATAGCCCCTATCATAATGGTATTTATTACGCCTGTGTTTTGTTTCAGAAACGTCTGGTATCAGTCATTTGCGAGGTTATCGGTCTTCACACTCTTCATTTTTACTTTAGAATGTTATTTAATAATAAACCAACTTTGGAATATGAAATTGGATACATTTGTCGACATCTATTATTACCCAGAGTTTTATCGAATCTATTTACATCAATTGTTCAAAGTCCCCACATTGAATTAAATTTCGATTTCATTTTGGTTCTAAACACATAACTGAAGGCATGGGGGTGTAAAATGTTCAAATAGAGTTCTGAAGGCGTAGTAATTTTAGAATTGATGTTAATTTAAATTCTTCTACTACAAATACCCAGAGCGGTTAGGTCATTGTTTTAGCAGATCATTGAAATAAATTATGGTCATGTTCTTTCTAGATTCTCTGTCCAGCAGATGGATTTGGACGGTCAGAGAAAATTAATGTAGCATTTAGACTGATGATTTAAGCCAATTTTTAAATATTAATAATTTTAAAATAAAAAGGTGAAGATAATGAGCAGTGTTAATCTCATAACTCCTATAAGGAATAAATAATTACGAGTTGGACAAACATGGACCCCTGGACATACCAGAGGTGAAACCAGGTGCCTAGGAGGAGTAAGCATTCCATGTTCAAAGGTCACACCCGCCTTGATCCCTGTACCTTGATCAGGTGAATCCAATATACGTTTAAGATTTTAGGAAATAGCATGTAATCCAGCAATCTGCCGTCGGCCTTACTTGGTCCATCTTCTTTAAAAAGGTCATTGAATAAAGCAAAGTCATAAATGTGTTTCATTTAAGAACGTCCCACAAAGCCTTGTTAAGCCCAACGAGATATTTTCAAGTAGCAATAATTCCAATTCATCCAAGTTTGACAAACTAGGATTGATTTTCAATTGCGATTCTTTTCATGGTGACTTAAACTTGGCAAAGGTGGAACTGGGACTTTGTTTTATTGCATATTTGCCTTGGGTCAGAGATGATTGGAGTTATTCTAGCACATTGCTTTTCGAATGAAGGCTAACCCCGAACTTTTGTAAAAACCACATTTATTTTGTTTGGAGTTAAAGGGACTAACCTGAATAGATGACTTTCCTCCATGACGATTGCAGAGAAGACACCCACCATGTAGTGTCAACGTAAAGTAAGGCTTCAGAGTTCCCAATAATAGGCTTAAACTCATTTTTATCCAGAAAACAGGAGGAGTATCTCCGTTTGTAGGCAGAGTCATGCAAGATTCATTGTTGTTATCCACAAGAACTTCGATAGTTCTTAATGTGACGTCCGTTGGATCATTATAAACTTGAAAGTAATCTGAGACTATCAAAAGAAAAGAGTTTGGGGTTAATTTAAACAATAGTACTGTGATCTTCTGATATTATATGAATAAAACAAAATTAATACAACGATCTTTTCCTTTGAAACATATTCTAATCATTCAATACTCACCATTTGTGCTTCTGAATTGATTTTGGATACAACAACCAGCCAAACATTGATGGGACCGAGTGAGAATTACAGTGGTTGCTAACACCGGTGGATGAAGATTGTATATCTCAGCTGTAGAATTCATTGAATGTAAGGAAAGCTGAAAAAGTGGATTGACAAATAAAGTATAATTTATATTGTCTTTTAATGACTTAATGAATTAAGAAGAGGATTCATTTTCACCTTTAAAAAGTATTAGAGCAAGCATAGTCTCTATTGACGTCATTAGTATTAAAATTTTAGCATATATATGAAGTAGAAATGCACATGGACATCTTCACTTAGCACGTTGTGCTCCGTTGTCACCCACGGTGTTTTAATGATAATGTATGGTTAATTGTATATGTTAGCTTGGTTGCGGATGATGTATATGATCTATGTTTTTGGGTTTGTTTTTTTTTTTTTTTTAGAAAAAATACTTTGAAAATAAGTTACATCTAATTGCTTCTAAGAAATGGGGAAAAAAAACTAAAATGTTTGTGACGTCATAGTTGATATCATAGATATTGCGTTAGAAATATTGTGCTTCTTGCTTCTCAAGTACTTTGCTGAATTCTATGATTTCCCTTCTAAGAGACGACTAAATTGATCAGTCCTTCGGACTCTTTTACAGCAGGTGTGGAACGATAAAGATCCCTCTATACTCAAAGGCCGTAAGCGCAAATCTTAGGCCTGAATGTTGCAGCCCTTCCCAGGCAACAGTGACGTCTGATGAATATAAAACATAAACGGTACCAATGCTGATGCACCAGATGCGCATTTCGATTAATGTCTCTTCAGTGATGCGCAGGTAAAAAATGTTGGAAATCCGAAATAAGAACAAACTTGGGCGAGCTGAAAACACAAAACAAAAACCCAAATACTGGAGCCAAATCCGTCTAAGGATCAGAGCTATGCATGAGGAAGATAATTCTTAATTTCAAAATTAATTTCTTTATTTTATCACAGCAAATCTTTATCCGTATTTCATGTTAATATCGAAGTACTTAGCAACTGGGCTGATGAAACCTCTCGGGGACTAACAGGATGAAACATTCCTGAGAGGGACGTTAAAAAACCAACCTACAACTAAGATCCAAATAAAAGGGAATTTGCTTCTCTGAATACAATAATGATAAGACAGATAAGAACATCGTTATAATTTGTTAACAATGAGGGCATTTTCAACGTAACGTACATTGATAGGAAGTTGGGTGTAAGTGGACCCATCTACACTGCGTAGAAGACTGCGATTAGCCGTGATGAACGTCCGACCGTAAGGTATGACGATTCCTTCCACAACAGAGAGGAACGGAAGTGTTACCTATAAACGAAATGAAATGAACAGTTAGCCATGTTAAACTAAATGCCCGGCCTAGAGGTATGGCATTCCCTCCACATCTGAAAAAATGAAATATATAAAGTTTCCTAAAATGAAATGCTGATACCGGGATGTTATATTCCACTACTACAAGTGTTATAATTTCAGGTCACCTATTTTCTTCACGGTTTCCTGGTCTCTATCACGCTGACATTTCAGAACAATTCAGAAGGACGATGACTGCCCACTCAGGTCAGTAATAAATAAGGGGAGATGGCGTAACGGCTTCAAACCTTTCCCATCGTTTGGTTTTCTAAATCAAGACAGAATATATGTCATATTCTGTCAAAGAATATGTTTTGCCCTTTACTCTCTTCGCTGCACTTCATCTCTGTTAAATACTTGAAACGGACCTGACCTTACAATCAATCTATTTTAATATTCATTGTTCCCCGACTCATTTGCTTTCGTAGTAGAAGTATGATAATGCTTACTCTCTGACGAATTTGTAGTCCGTAACAGGTGTATGTACTATTGTGATCGATGACTGCATCCACACAGAAGTCTGCCTCCGACGATGCATACTGAAAGATATCTTGGTCCCTTAGCATTACGCGAATTCGAATTACAATTGTGTTGTCCGACACGTCATCAGAAAACTTGAAATTACACAGCCCAGGAAATTGCATCGTGACAGTTTCAATTCTTCCATCGTCTAATCTAAGATATATACCAACATTGAATTATTTGTAAATAGTTTACCTTCATTCACGTTTTGCTTTATAGTTATAAAACGCTAATGGGGTTCTCATTCTGCATATTACTTAAAACGTCTTTGGAAATGACTAGTAGTACAGATATGCTAACTTAAAGTGGTAACGTACAAAGATTCCACAAAACAAATTTCGTGATATAACGTACATTTTCTCATATGAATGGATGTCATCTTCAGCTAAGCATGGAAAATTGCGTCCAATTTTTATAATTTCATATTCACAGATGGCCATCAAAGGCTCAGATGAACTATTAGAAACAGATGGAAAGTGAAAGTCAAACGGATCGTGGCATTTGTCTCGTTCCGCAGAAATTTTGACAACGAACTCAATGTTGTCGCCTTGTCCAATGCAATCATCCATACAGCCATTCTCTATGACAAATGAATAATTTGTACGTAATGTCGTCTGAAATTAGAAAGTATATACATACGATAAAGCAAATTAGGTTTAACTACCGTATAGCGGATGTTTTTAGCGGTTTGCTAATTTTGACGTCTTTTAGCGATTTGATAGTAGTCCGCTAAAATTTCAATCGCTAAATTTGTACCCTTAAGTGTAGTAATGAACGCAAGAAAGATAACTTCGATCATTCGCTGTGGCTTTAGTTAGACAGGGATTATAAACGTACTGAAAACTCATCTTGGAGATGGCCTTCCCCTGTCTACCTTACGGAAAATTGATGCCAAACTAAAACACTACTGATGATATCAGGGTTACACAAGATCTTAATTGTTTTAAAATTTCATTATAATTTCCTGTATTGTGTTTCTTTATATACTCTGCAAAAAAAGAAACGCATAATGGATTTTTTAAGATTTTAGTAGATGTATTTTGGATTATGATTTTACAATAAAAAATGTAGATATTCACTAGAATTGTTTCAATTGAAAAAAATTACAGTCCAAACCTTAGATATTGGTGAAAAAAAAGTCAGATCATCACAGTTAAGAACACTTCCTGTCACGTTTAAGTTAGTACCGTGTGTGACCACCTCGAGCTGCCAACACAGTTCTGCATCTCCTTGGCATAGAGTCAATCAAAGTTCTTACGTTATTGCGTGGAATTGTTCGCCATTCCTGTTGTAATATTTGACGGAGCTGATCGAGGGTCTGAGGCGGAGGTTGGCGCAGGCGCACACGTTGATCCAGTTGGTCCCATAAGTGTTCAATCGGATTAAAATCCGGTGATTTGGAAGGCCATGGTAGCACATTAATGTTGTTCTGCTGAAGGTAGTCAATTGTTAAGCGGGCTGTGTGAGGCCTAGCATTGTCATGTTGGAATAACTCCCTCTGTCGGTCAATTAAGCGCATAAGGTGAGGTTGGAGAATTTCGTCTCTGTACCTTTGAGCCGTTAAATTGCCCGGGGCATGTACCAGTTCTGTTTTACGGTCATTAGAGATCGCCGCCAACATCATGACGCTACCTCCACCGAAGCTATCCACTTCTTGGACACACGAGGAAGAGAAACGTTCATTCCTGCGCCGGTATACACGGATTCTTCCATCACGTTTCTGTAGCAGAAAACGGGACTCATCGCTGAACCAGATTCTACGCCAGTTGCGGAATGTCCAGCCCCTCAATCTGTTGCACCATCGGACTCTTTCTCGTCTGTGTAACGGTGTCAAAACTGCTCCAAAATACGGTCTTCTGGGTCTAATGCCATATTGTCGAAGTCGGTTGCGGACTGTCTGCGAGCTGATTCTTCTCAATCCAGGTATTCCGACTGCAGTAGCTGTTGCAGCAACGATTCGATTCCGTAGATGAAAGACCCGGATGTAGCGATCTTGTCCAGGAGTCGTAATGCGAGGTCGCCCACTCCTCGGTCGGTCATTAGTAGACCCAGTCTGCTGGAATCTGTTCCACAGCTGAGAAATTGTGCTCTGATTTACGTTTTCAGTTCGTGCAATCTCACTTTGGGATACTCCGGCCTGGAGACGGCCAATGACGATATTTCGAGTAGCAGGGTCCAACCTTGGCATGGCAGCATTTTAACGTTATGATGAATTCAAGCTTCAAACTTCGTCCTTTTATACGCTTTAATGTAGTGGTTGAATTAAGCACAAAGTTCTCGTGAAAAACGTAAGCCAAATTCCATGGCGATAGAGGTGATGTGCAATTTTAGAGAGTCGCCGAGCTAATTTGGCAGAGAGCCAAATCAAATGAACAGACCTTTAAAGTTTCATACTTACCTGTAAAAAATCAATTACTTAATTGACCATTTCAGTTTACCTGGTAAAATACATAATTTGCATTTTTAAAATTTCACAAGGGCTATGCGTTTCTTTTTTTGCAGAGTATATATCCAAGGTACATGGAACACACTCCTATTACGGAGGTAAAACTATGAAATGTTTTGAAAGTTTGTGTCCGACAAAAAGAAATCCGCCAAAATTATTGGGATACCTGTGACCAGGCAAAACGCCAAATTTTACACCCGCTATAAAACCAGCTATTCGATATATAGTTCGTCAGATTGTAGTGATTTGTGTTAAAAGATAAATAGGTCCAAAGGAAGTCCATAGCTAGATTGTCACTTCCTTGCCTATGAACAAATACTTGCACACGTGTATCTTGAGTAACTGGTCATTATTTGTACAGTATAATCTATGTATTCATGGCCGAGTGGTTAGAGTATTGCGCTCAAAATCACAAGGCCTCTCACCTCTAGTCGGCGCGGGTTCGAATCTCGCTCGCACCGATATATGTGAGAAAGTTTTCCAGTTTACTTTCGGAAGGTCGGTGGTCTCTTCCCGGGTACAATGTATCTGGATTCTCTCCTCCAATATAAACTGGACGCCACCAGATAACTGAAAAATTGCTGAGTGTGGCGAAAAACAACAAACAAACAAAAACATTTTCATTCTTCATCTTTACGTGTTTATTATCAAAATCATTTTACAGACTACGTCTTCTATAAGATCGAACCTAATTCCTTCAGAAAATATGAACTCAAATTAAGCACTTCTTTTTGTCCACTTCAAATTGGGTCTTTGGAGAGGTATTTGTGATTTGACGGTGCAGACGGAAAAGCTGTGAAATGTTTCTATCATCTTTTTTTTAAAAATTGATATTAACAAAATTCATTAATGTCACAAATCAAATACATTTATACCTCATTTATTTCACGTCCTAAATAGACTGTTGTTGACGTCAGGTATGATGAATTCACTAATCCATTGTGCATGTAATCAATTTCACTCCAAATCAAAAAACTGTCATTGAACTGTATAGTAGATTTATCTGGCAAAATATCTACCTGTAGAACCATTTCATCATCAATGGATGGCGTCGTTTGCTTGTATGGTGTACCAAAATTCAAAACGTGCAAATGCACTCTCCAAGAGTTTGAAGTATTTTGAACTGTGGATGGCATATCTACACATTTGATATTTTTGCCCTTTGGTGTTATTTTTAGGTTTTTTATCTGAAGTGCAGATATATCTTCCTTCCATATGTTTGTAATATTTAATTTAAATTGTAGGTCGTACAAATATAACTGAGGAGTTTTAACATTAAATAAAGTGGTGTACATTGAAATGTTGCAGAACGCAGGAGGAAAAGACGATCCTGGTACAACGGATAAATGTAAGGGAATCTGTAACGATACAATGATACAGCCAGAAAATTAGTACATATAATCATTAAATGTTTTCGAGCCCAGATGGTCTTCAAAACGAGCTAATCAAATGATAATAGGAATGCAAAGTAAATTAACATATCAAAAATTCGCCGCAATCTATACAAATTTCAAATACTTCATTTTTTGACCGAGTCTTTAAAATTCAATTCAGAACGATTATATCATGAAAAGTCCAAGATAACGAATATTGATCATTTTCATAATGCTATATGGAATACAAATTAGCGATTAGATCTGGTGCCTAGGAAGAGTAGACATCCTGTATCGACCGGTCACACCCATTGTAAGAAGAGTAGACATCCTGTATCGACCGGTCACACCCATTGTAAGAAGAGTAGACATCCTGTATCGACCGGTCACACCCATTGTAAGAAGAGTAGACATCCTGTATCGACCGGTCACACCCATTGTAAGAAGAGTAGACATCCTGTATCGACCGGTCACACCCATTGTAAGCCCTATATCTTGATCAGGTAAAGAAAGCAATCCGCAGTCAGAATTAGTGTTCTAAACACGAATTGTTGAGAGTCGAACACTTATCGTGACACCACCCTTGTTCAAATTGTAAGAATATTATTTGAACAAATATTCATGTATATGGAAACTTTCTTACAAGTTTTGTATCATCAACTATATTCTCTTTTAAAATTTGCGTTGCATTTATAAATTTCACAATTACAGTTACATGTACTTCATGTCTCTGTAAGGAGGTTATGTTCCTTCAATAAAATTCTTATTAATAAATTTGAATCCACCTCAACGGTTTCTTTTCAAATGGCAACATGATCACAGAAAAGACAATTAACATGCAGAGTTTAATCAGAAAATGAATGTGTGCTAAAATGAAATGAAATAGGAATAGATATACGTGAAAGAGATCTTAATTGCTGAATATCACATGCCTCTCTCGTACTTACAGACTGTAAGGTCACGGGACCACGTTCTATACCGGATGTACAGTCACAGTTAATATTGGAATCGTTTACAAGGCACGTGTTTCCACAGGACTCTATAATTTAAATAAATACAAAAGTGAAAAAGTTGTGATTTCAAACAAAGACAATGATGACAGAGTGACACGCATATCTGTCTTGTTTTACCTGATGAATCGAAGTATAATATTGATATTATGACGTCAGCAGAGTCCTTTTGTATAGATTTGATGCCATCTCCCCAAATTCCTCCTACGTAAATCATGTGACCATCTATTTCGGTATCAGCTGGTCTCCATAGTAAAACACTGTTCTTCCTATAGCCATACAAAATACCACCAAAGTCCCCATACGACCTGTCAGACATAGCACTTCCGGTGGCAGGAAATACATAACTGTTATTCGATCGTGTTTTCACCTTTTGATAAAGCAAATTGATTAAAAGTTCAAAATGCAAGTTCAAACTGTCATGACACAATGTATGAAGAAAAAGTCCGTTTTTATGTTAAAACTGAAATGAAGTTTACACCGTATGGTCTATTCCAATATATTTCTTTAAGATAGCAAATCTTTAAGAAACCATGTACTCTGTACTATTAGTTACACTGTTCGTCACATTTGATTGCTTCGTAGACTCCAGTGGTACATAACAGTTATGATAAATACTGTAAACCAACTTTGATTCACATCTCAGAAATTTTGGGAAGGTTGGCAAAAGCTTTATAATCGCGAATATTTCACGCTACGAGCCAGTCCTATACTATCTCTCGTCTTTTTAAAGATTGTCCTGCAAAAATAGTCGCCGCTGTCCAGTTTACCATTGGCAAATCGCGAAATAAAGTATTCCTAAATAAAGGTTTGGATGTTATGTACATCACTGCATGCAAAATAGGTCTATATTATGCAATGTTTTATTGTCACAAGCTTATCATGTGAAATGACACAACGACGAATGCTACAAAAATGATATGTGTCTGAAATGCATGATTGTAAACTGAAATATTGTTCAATGGCAACATATACTTACAAACCTTAAAAAGGCATAGAATCGTAGAAAAAATCAACCAATATGTACACGAAATGATGTTGTATTCATCACGAAACGATACACACACTCTCTTGGTGTTATATTCCTGTTAATAGAGGATACCTATATGCTCATAATTTCATTTCTTAGGAAAAACCATAGCTTTTGAATTATTGGCTAATCAGATGTTTTCCTAACTTTGTTATGCGAGATAGCAATTCGTATTGAAAGTGCTCTGTTGAACACGATGTCTTATAATTGTTTGTAACTTATAATGGTGGTAATAGCAAACCTGTGTAGCAATAGACAAAATGTTTCATTAGTTAGTAGTACAGTTATTGTGTACTTTTTCGTGTGGCATGAATATTATGGGAACCCCGCAAATAATGGCAATGTTCACATTGTAGTGACCAGGAAACTGAGTGTTTCGGGTTGTACGATTTAATGACATGTGAGAACTCAGATACGTGTTGGATGTGAATGCTCCTCCAACGATATAGCAAAGTGTCATAAGGCCCGGAAAACTTTCACTACAGGATGATGCAGCTCTCGACATCGGCGGTTGGAAGATCTACGAGATCGGACCTCGCGTTATGGAAGAGATCGTAACTGTTCGAGGCTCCATCTTCTCGTTATATCTGACTACTGAATTACTGGTGCTCCTAGAAACTCTCCCGTTTGAGGAAACACTCTATTAGACTAAGGCATCCCATACAGAAGTACAGTAAACAAATACATAGAAGAGCCTTAAGTGTTTAACATGAATAATACTCGACATTAATAGCAATACCTTCTATTCATTTTCATCGAGACAGGCGTTTATTATCACGTGATTTATAAATTTAGAACCGACAAAAATAACTGTAATAATTACAAAAATGCAACGATATCGTCTGCATGTAGGCCGAAACTTTTTATATTGATTGATTGTTTGGTTGGTTTCCGCCACACTCAACAATTTTTCATTTATCTGGGGTTTTTTTTAGGACCGTCCGAAAGTAAACTGGCAAACTTTCTCAAATATACTGGACAAAAAAAGTTAAGGATCATAATTTTGACCTCAAAAATTTTTATTAACCAAATTAATTATTTTGACAAATTTTAACATGTATAGTTTCTCCAATGTGTCCTTAACACAATAGATTTACCTGGTTTCATATTGACGTCATAAGTGCACGATTTTGTCGCCCAAACACAAGCAAGGGGTCAAAACCAAAGTGTGCCAACGTGTATATTGAAATTGACAAAATGTGATTTTCATTTTATTGTGGGTATTTATTGCTCTAATCGACTCTTAGGTGAACAATTATTGACATTAAAAGCCATAAGGCGCCATTTAACTGCTCTGGAAGCTGCAGGCAGTAGGTATGCTTCAAGCTGGCCAAGTCAAGAGAACTGTCTCTAGACATTTTAATGTGCCCCAAAGTGTGATTTCAAGGTTGTGGAATCGTTTTAGGCAGACAGGTAATGTTTCTGAGAGACCGAGATCATGTCGTCCAAGGTCCACAAACGCTCGCCAGGATCGGTATATGTCACTTATGGCTCGTAGACACAGGTTTCAGAGTGTTGTCCAACTCAATAGTGACTTTCATGCATGATAATGGATGATAATGCTCGTCCCCACAGAGCACGTATAGTGACAGACTACCTTGCTACAGACACAATTGAACGTATGGATTGGCCGAGTTGTTCTCCGGATTTAAATCCAATAGAACATGCCTGGGACATGTTGCAGCAAGCTGTTTCCAGACGCCCTGTACTTCCGACAAACCGCCAGGAGCTTACGTTAGCTTTACAGCAGGAATGGGCAAGGTTGCCACAAATTGCGTTTCGCAGGCTCATCAGAAGTATGCAGAGGCGTTGTCGTGCCGTTATACAGGCTCAGGGTGGACATACACCCTATTGATATTGCCTTTATAAAGATTCAATCATTTGTAATGAAATTTGTTATTGTTGCTCATACCGATTTTCAAACTGTTTTGGGGGGTTACCTGACAATGGTTGCTCTGGCTGCTTAACGTATTGATGAATTTGTAAAAACAGGTTTAAAATGTATTGTTCGATTGCTGTTGAACATTTTAAGTATATATTTAACATAATTTATTTGGTTTTGTTATGAATAAAATAATTCTGAAATCATGATCCTTAACTTTTTTTGTCCAGTATAGATCGGCGCGAGCGGGATTCGAACCCGCGCCGACTAGAGGTGAGAGGCCTTGTGATTTTGAGCGCAATGCTTTAACCACATGACCACGGAGGAAAAACAAAGCTTACTTTACATTAGCTGAAAAGTCTTGGAAGTAAGTTCTCCGATAAAAGGAAGTTAAAAATGCATCTAATATGACACACTTTTTTATTTTCGAGAGTATGCAAGAAATTAGTAGATGCGGAAAGGGGTTTCTATTTGTGTCAGAAGTTGATCCCAACATTTTTCTGATACACCAATGTAATAGAAATATAAATATATTAAATTTTGAAGTTGTGCCATTTAGAAATATGGGTAAATTCCAGTTGTATCTAGATCCTTAACAATACAAGACTAAAACGTGAGCATTCCACCTATCTGTACTCCGTGAAACGTTGCCCAATATCCTTCAAGCAAACCTCTTTTCCACATTTGAACCCCGACATAATTTACTGACACGTGAGACTAAACGAAGAGAGTAGTCACATGACTAGGTTTGAAACATCTTGCGGAGGGCATTATTGGTTCCTTCCGTTGGTTGGTTGTAACGTCCCTCTTGAGAATTATTCCCTCATAAGGAGGCTCGAGATGTTCCATCATATTTACTATCACGCTATAAGTGACTTGAAAGGTATCCTCAACATTGCAGATAATGAACAACTCTAAGGATTGGCCAGAGGAAGGTAAAGACTATGAAGTACCAAGACGAACAGTTAGTGGCTTCCTCCGGTAAAATAAAGTTGATATGCAATTTAATCCCAAGATACGGCTGAAACTGTCATAATTGGGTTCATGGGTGATCTGTAGCAAAATGTATGTGCTGCCAGAACCAGATGAGACCATTGCCATTCATAACACTCCAGCACCGATAGACTACGATGTACATCGATTATGTGAAACAGTGAACTTTCTCATTGACTTAGGTACGCCATTAACTTCCATCATGGGGGCATTCAAATTCCTTAAGTGCAGGCATTCGAGTTCGATTGGCGTGAAGCACAACGTAAGAGCTTTGACAAGATTAAATGGTATCTCCAGGACAACGAATAGAAGAAGCCACTGACAGTAGCATGACACTTCCAAGGGAGGCGTAGGAGCTGGACTATGCCAGGAAGGGAATCTGAAAGCCATGAAAGTGAGGCCAAATATGTCCATATATTGAAAAGGGATTTCTGACTGAAATATTCCTCGTGGATCAATCTCATAACTCCAATAAAGAAGATGAAATTAAGAGTAAGGCCTGGACATACCAGAGCTAGGATCAGGTGCCTAGGAATAAGTATCCTATGTCGGTCGGTCACACTCCCATTAGCCATATATCCTGATCAGGTAAGAGGAATAATCCGTAGTCAAAATCAGTGTGCAAAGAACGGCCTCAATTGATAAGAAACTTGTCATTTTCCCAATGATAGGTTGTATTGGTAAATTAGATCGTTATAACGATCATAAAAATTGCAAAATGTTGACTTTAAACAAGCCTTTTGAAATCCCTTTAACATAACTTATTTGTAAGTAGCCTACCTCGATTTAAAAAATGATCATCTGCAGAACAAGCTCTTCAGTATCGAATCAGTTGAGAGACATACACAATATATCCCGGTGATAATGGAATATTGCTACTTGAATATGGGAAGTTGACGAGATGATGTAGCAGCCGCATTTATCCCGTTTCTCACAAAGTTGAGTTGTTAGTCTGCCGTTAACATCCACGTTCAATAATATACCTAAGTATGAAGCAGAATTCATTGGAATCGACATCTGAATGAAAATAATTATTGGTATTATTGATATTAGATAAAACGTCGTCGACATATCTAAATGTCGAGTTGAAGGCCAGTGCAAGAGAATTTTTCTCATCTACAAGCTTTTGAACGAAAGGTAACGAACAGAACTCAATCGCGCAATCCTATAGAGATGGGCAAACACGGACCCCTGGGCACACTAGAGGTGGAATCAGGTGCCCTGGAAAAGTAAGCATCCTCTGTCGACCAGTCACAACCCCCGTGAGCCTTTTATCTTCATCAGGTAAACGGAGTAATCCACAGTCAGAATCAGTGTGTCAAGAACAGTTTAACAATTGATATGAAACACGTCAAACAGCAAATGACGTAATGGAAGATTGTGCTAGCAAACTAAATCTTTATAACGACCATAGAACAGATGACTTCAGACAAGACTGTACAATCCCCTGTAACATCAACTTGTTTGTCAGCAGCCTGCCTCGATTTAAAAACTGATCATATGAAAAACAAACTCTAGAATATCGAATCAGTTGAGAATAATTTCTGCCTCGTAAGATTATAAAAACAGGTCAGCTAATAAAGGAGCACAATCCGTACCCATTGGAAAGATTTTTGTTAATGAGGAACTCCAGCATCTTTGTTTAACATTAACATCACAGTACTCAGAGTGGTGTTTGAAAAATATTTTGTTGAATAACTGATTAAAAGATATGGAATTTTCTCTTCCAATTTTATTCAAAAAGAAACTTTCTATGATGTTAAAACTTGTCGTCTGTTATTTATTATGAGGAGTGATCATGTAAAGGACTGAGAAGTTATACGTTTTGATGTTGTTGATTTGAGAAACGTTTTGGGATTTCAAATTTACTAAAAGTTCTTTAGATATTTTTAGAATCCCCTTCTGATTTACATCACTTCATTGAAAGGGAAGTTGGAGTGCTAGTCGGATTACCAAATGTGCAATTATTTACAATACATCAAAAGTGAATCAATGTTGATAAAACAACAAATCCTTGTTAATTACTTCTCTGGTTATTTCAAAGTCATCCAAAAGATGAAGTGCCCTTCGCTCCATATGGACTTCCCAATGCTGTTGTTTTGGACACCGTTTCACAGTTCCCATACCTAGAGTTGCTGAATACCGAATAATAGGATTTAAAGAATGAACTTAACAGTCATGGTAACTTCCAGTCGATGGTAGAAACGATGCTGCAGTCAATATGAAATATCATAAAGAAAGCCAAGTCATCTGCAAAAGATGCGTATTTGGCACTCCTCGATCTCAGAAACACTCCTAGTCAAGGGTATGATATTAGCCCCGTGTAACGCTCTCTCGGTTATCGTACACGTACACTTGTACCGACACTCTCCTCCAACCAAATGACATTCGACTCAAGTTGATATTGGACACATTGTTGAGCAGAGATAAGAGACACGGATAGTATGACACCAAAACTCCGAAACCTCTTGAAGAAGGAGACAATTTAAGAGTACAACCATTCGAGAATCGTAAAGCCTCCTTGATGAAGTGCGGAAGGTCGCTCTGGTGATGACATGTACGACGAAATAATACACCTTAAAGCAACCACCAATCAAGATCTACTGCCAAGTCTACGAATTATATTTACGGTCTACTATATACGGCTCACCAAGTGCTCCAAGATTACTGGCTAAAACAAATCAGTAGCAAAGACTGACCCACTCCCGAACACTCCGGTCTTACTGTACCTTTGGCAGCAACATCAAACACACCCAATGAGCGTTTAACCATTCAGTCTCCAATGGCTGCTCAAACACCTACGTAACGACTCGATTTGGAAGAGCAATTTACCTGTCTGTGCATTGCAAGGGCTTCCAAATGGACGTTAGAAATAGTTCGCAATACAAACATTCCTTGCATTCCTCATATCATGACTGTAAGCATAATGCATCACTTTTACATTTTTATGAAAAAGAAAAGGATGTTACATTCCCACCAATACCTATATCTACATATATGTATGCTCATCGTTTGTCTATTAGTAGAATCATTGTTTTTGTATTATTAGCCAGTCAGATGTTTTCCATCAATTTGTGAAGCCCAGTAGCAATTGATATAAAAACCGTGCTTTTTTGAAATTGTCTTATTTATACATTAACACTGGTTAATGTGATTGAATCAATCAAGAGTAAGGTACATAGTAGAGTATATAGTTTCCTAAAAACTTTGTATAGTAAGAAATAAGGCAGTATGGGCATCTACAAAATAAAACTGGAGACTTATAACATCACGTTAGATTAAAGGTAATGTTACCCATAGGTCTCTCGTAAGTTGACTCCACATTTATTTTTACGTTCTATCTATAAACTTTGGTAAAGGTTAACGTTATATTTGCCCATTAAACAAATTTCTCTGCTATACAACATTTCTTCAAACTGTTTTGCTACCCACAAAGGTCTCTCTGAAATTTAAGGAAAGCGTCATTATAATTTAGGCCTTTCTATACATTATTATATTTGTGAATCACAATGTTGTAAAACATAATTGTTGCTAGGTGTCTTTTGGTTGACATGTCTTTCATTATTTTATACCTAGCTTAAACATACCTGAACATTAGTAATATATTTGTCTATGGTGAAGTCTTGACCCAGTTGCACGATACCGGAGGTATTAATGCTTTTCCCAAGCAATTGTGTTTGTTTAAAAAGTACATGAGACGAGTCCAGGATCCAGGCCTTTATGTAAACAGTCCCTGAATTAAACTTGAGCTCTTCCTTTCCCCATCCGTCCTCAACACAAAAAACGCCGGAAGGAGTACCTATAAGTTACATGCATCTAATGAATGTTCATGTGAAATATATATACATATATATATATATATATACGGTCATCAATGAAAAAGTGAAGATGGCGACCAGTAATCAATCTCATACATCCTGTAAAATTACAAAATCAAAAACAGGACAAACACGGACCATTCCAACCATCAGAGGGGTGTCAAGTTCCCGAGAGGAGAAAGCAATCACTGTTGACCTGTCACACCCACCATAAGTCTTCTGTCTTGATCAGGTATTGTTGATTCAGACGCGGGTACGTTAATGTTACTCTCAGAAAAAGTTTGGTGGTAAATCGTGTATGTTCCATTTTTGGCCACTATTTATAGTAATAGACCCGATTACCTCCTAAGAAGTTATTCCTCTTATAAACAAATGAGTTTTATTTAGGTATTTGGTTACCTCCCTTGAATTGATGTATTTGTCTTCGAGTGGCGTCTAACCCCGAAGGGATCCGGGTTAGAATAGATCGTCAAGAGCCTTGCTTGTCGTAAGAGGCGACTAAATGGGGCCGTACTTCGGATGAGACCGCTAAAACCGAGACCCCATGTCACAGAAGGTGTGAGACGATAAATATCTCTCCCTGCTCGAAGGCCATAAGCGCCGAGCATAGGCCTAAAGTTTGCAGTCCTTCACCGGCAATGGTGACGTCTCCATATGAGTGAAAAATTCTCGAGCGGGACTTTAAACAATATATAATCAATCAATCGAGTGGCGTCTAAAAATAGCCCTTAAAGTCCTTAATAAAAACATCAAAAGTAACACAATAACTCGAATGTTTAGAATGTAACTTAAATGAAATGCCGAATTGACGTAATATACACATACAAATCTGCTATCAAAATAATTCCTGAAGTCTACCAGATAAGTCCAAAATGTTTTAAAATCAGCAGTGCTTAAGGTGCGTGCGTTACGTCATCTTTCAAAACATTGAACATTCAGAAAAAATTTAGGCCACCACCTGCGTTAATGTAAACATATTACGCACCGATGTCGAGAACTAACCTGCGCAGTTAGTGTGCGACCAGAGCAGAGCGGCGTTCAGGTCTATTGTTTGTTGTCTACTATGTCAAGTATGATCTCTCATAAACAACATGCGAATTTCAGCGCTTTTATCACTTTAAAATTGGATGAGTACCTTTCTTTGTAGTTTCTGTACGACCGCTTCTAAAGATGCCCGTTGACTGCGGCTAGCCAGCTAGGGGAATAAGAGACAAGCTTTAGTTAGGCCACCTTTTTAGGTCTCTCTCCTTGTGGAGCAAGCAGTGCTGTCCCTAAATAAGGCTAGTTGGTCGCTCAGGGCTTTGCCGTCGTGTCTTGGTCAGCACCAGGTGATCGATATCCCGATCAAACCTCGACTCCAGTTACATCAACCAGTCGTATTCGCCCCTTTCCTATTCCTGTCGCTACAAGACTAATTCAAGTCGTTGCCGGAAGTGACGTGTCCTTCGTGTCTGCGCAATGGAGTTGTAATGTGAAGTTTAATGTATGCAATATTGGCCCAATTCTTTACAACCATGTGTCGTCGGTCATGACCTAACAAACTGGGACGGTGACAGCGAGGTTTATGGGTCGTAGATTTTTCTCGAGGTTATTTGTGGCCATCGTTGCACTCCGGAGACGGCGCCCTTTAGCAGATCTTGTTTTAGTTCTATCTGGGTGACAAGCCACCCTCCTCACCAGAACTTATAGGGTACTGATGGGGTGCTGGTTTAGTCACTGACAACCCGATTTTGAAGCAGATAGTACTGAGATACAGGTTAACAATATTACATCCGGATCTGACCTGACTTGATGGAATTTGTAGAGAAACAGATCTTGGGGTACTATGACGAACGTTATAGACTAGCACATATTAGGGAACTTTGACGGAAGTTGGAGAAAAACAGAGATAGTAATTCTTTATTAAAAGTCGAGGACAAAGATGTACTGTGGAAGTTTGACGAAAATTGTAGACAAAGTAAGAGATTGTGGTACTTAGGCGGGAGATGCACTGTAGACTGCACGTGGAAAACTTGGCGACAATTGTGTACAAACAGCAACGACACAGACTTGGAGAAGTCTGGACATCGGTAATTTAATATAAAACACAAAATGGTACCAACTGTGATGCACCAGATGTGCATTTCGACAAATAATGTCTTCAGTGATGCTCAAGTCCAAAATGTTGGAAATCCGAAATAGGAACAAACTTGAGAGCTGAATGAACCAAAAACACCAAATAGTGGAGCCAAATCCGGCTAAGGATCAGAGCTATGCATGAAGGAGATAATCCTTAATTTTGAAATAAATTTCTTAATTTTATCACAGCAAATTTTTATCCGTAATTCATGCTAATACCGAAATACTTAGCAACCGAAACTAAATTTTAATCTTCTTCGATGAACGATATGATTTGAAAAAGAATTACCTCTATAATTTTTCATTAAAAAAGGATACGAGATTCATAAAAGTAAAAATTAAATAAGAAAGATTCTAACGCATCATTTTCGACGTAACGGTCAAGTGGTTAGAGCATCGCGCTCAAAATCACAAGGCGCGGGTTCGATTCTCGCTCGCGCTGATATATATGAGAAAGTTTGCCAGATTACTTTAGGATGGTCGTGGTCTCTTCCCGGGTACATTGTATCTGGGTTCTCTCCTCCACCTAAAAAAACTGGACGCCACCAGATAACTGAAAAATTGTTGAGTGTGGCGGAAAACAACAATCAATCAATCAATCGACATAACGAACATGTGAAGAGCATTTATAATTTGCAATAACACCATTTCATTAAACAAAGTGTTGTACTTTTCATGAAGGATAAAAGCAATTTTAGAGTAATTTTTCTAGATTCTCGGAATTAATGTTCATTTCTTTTTAATGGCGCAGAAAATTAAACTACTAGTCTTTCTTTCAACTTTAAATTGCCATATGTAGAGATCTAAGGGATACCGTGGGATGAGGCCTGGGCTACAACAGAATTCTAAAACTATTTAAGTGAACATGGTTACTGAGATGAACATTGTGGCCACTGGGTCACATGTTCAAAATCACTAGTAACCATTTTCTATACATTGTATTAACTGTTGATAGGAATCCTGCATCCTTAGGCTGTATATATACTGAAATAAAGTCGCTTCATCTATCTGCCTACAATTTGAACAATTCAACTACAGGATGATATACATGTGTCGATAGAACCAATTAGTTAGCAACAGACTGGGGTTCAATTAGTTGGCAACAAACTGAGGTTAAATAAGTTAGCAACAGACTGGGGTTCAATTAGTTAGCTACAGACTGGGATTCCATTAGTTGGCAACAGACTGGGGTTCCATTAGGTAGCTACAGACTGGGATTCCATTAGTTAGCAACAGACTGGGGTTCCATTAGGTAGCTACAGACTGGGATTCCATTAGTTAGCAACAGACTGGGGTTCCATTAGGTAGCTACAGACTGGGATTCCATTAGTTGGCAACAAACTGAAGTTGAATTTGGAAAGATGATGGCTTAGCGTCCTCGCTTAATTATATTGTTTATCAACTATATGCAGTATCCAAATAAATCTTCTTCCAATACACAATATAATGAGAAAATTCGTGTAAATCTCAAGAGTGGGTTGAATCAATTTAAACAATACACTCACGACAATAAATGAAAGAAAAAAAGTTCCTAATAGTTGCTAATAGTTGTTAAATCGTACCATAAGGTTTATATGGAACCCAGAGTCTGAAGGTCTGATTGCTGACACCGTATATTGCTCCACACACTGTTGTGTAATACGGGGGGTCCTCAACGAAAACAGCACCTATAAACACCAGTGAAGAAATGTCATAATGAAATGATAGAATTAGATTAATGAAGGAATAAAAATTGAGTAAGCATCATACGATTAAAAAGTATTTTATAAGAATGGAAAGTTTAATATGAAATACAAATGTGTTCCTAAAAACAAGGCAATGTTGGTTAGTTGTGTATTTATTAACTTCCCATTGGAGAACTGTTCACTCATGTGGAAATGTCATTATTACAGGTGAAGAATGTAACACATGTGTTTATGCTCGGCGTGCACGCCATTTGAGCAGGGGGGGATCTTTATCATGACACGGAGGATCAGTTTTTGCGGTCTCATTTGAAGGACCACCATATTTAGTCTTACGACAAGCAAGGGGTACCGAAGACCTATTCTGATCCGGATCCCCAAGAGCGAAAAAGCAATATACGAGTATTTATGAGACAGGAGGGAATGAGGGAGACTGTTTCATTAAATGACTAAATTATACCAGACAGTATTGAACTTACTACAACGTAATTAGCTTCCATATTTAAACTTGTGCATGTACGAAGAAAAAACTTTTTATAGCTTTGTCTACTGTTAGTTACTATTTTAATATCTGTTTAATATTGTCCTTTTTATATATTTTTGTTCTTTGTTTTACATATAAAGCGCATTAGGGTAATTTTGTTGATTAGATAAGGCGCTATATAAACGTACAATAATAATCTTAATATACCCGTGGACTTGGGAATAGAAGCGGTAAAATACTGGACTGACCAGCATCCTGGTATTTTAAACGAATGTTTTGAACGATATTTTGTGTTAAAGTGTGATGCTTTGAAAGAACACCTCCACCTTTCAGAAAAACATTTCCTACAAATTAAAGGAACAGTAATGAGGACGAAGTTGGTACACATATATGCAACGTACAGATTGGGATATCTTATATACAGATTATATCAACTACTGTTTACTCTGTGACGAAAAGAGGATGCTAATACAATAACTTCAATTTGGAAAAAAATATCTAGATGATTGCTTCATTTTATTGAATCACAGCATTGAAAAATTGTCAGTTGTCCATTAGTTATCAAACGAGTTGGATCCTAACATGTAAAGACTGGACTTTTTGACATCATAGATACATGTAGTTCCTTCTTCAACAAAATTGGAAAAGGAAATATTCATATCTAGTTATCTATATTAATATAAACTAAAAAATTTCTCATTTTGGATTTTGTTTTCAAAATAGATATTGTTTTGGTATATTTTTCTCTTGAAGATTGTTTTAAGTAATACCTTAAGTTAATACACGTACAAATTGATCATATTTTCTCAGACACTTGAACATGTATACTCATATAAATTGTATATATGCTGTCGGACGTTATAGGTTAGTCCTTGTAAATAATCAAATTTACAAAGAAGAATAATTAAGTACAAAATAAACTGTGTGACGTACTGTGTATTGCCACATTGTAACCTATTTTTAAATTGTCCACAGGTGTACCCAGCTCAACCACCTGCCTGCCAACTTGTGAACCAAATATCAGAAGTGCAAAGCTCTACTTTTCCACGTCACATCGCATTCACTGACTTTTTCCTAGGATTTCTGATCGTAATTATTTTAATGGATTTGTTGACTCAGAGACTATCGAATGCAAAAATTTCGAGCTGTATATTATAGTAGTTTCTTGACTCATACAAAAAATCAATTAACAGAAATACATTAATGAGGGTATTCTGATATTATAAGAAGTAAAATGATTAAAGTATATTGCGAATTTTATCAATTCATTTCATGACTCACGCAAAGCATAGCTTATAGAAATTCATTAAGACTTTCTGAAATCAAAGGAAGTAAACCAATCATGTATATTGCGAATTTTGTAATGCCGTTGCGGATATATTTCACAGGACTTCACTATAACTGAATGCTAGACTCTGTACCTGACTTTCGTGTTGAAATTTAGCTGTTTCAGTTTCGTTTTGATACATTTTCGTCACCCTGACCATGAGTATATGATACAAATATTGCTACGCCTGGTTTGACAATGATTTTTCAAGGGGTGAATATGTTCTATGCAATATTTGTTTTATTATACTGAATGTTATACAAACTACAGGGCAGAAAGACTTGCAAACGTAAACGCCTGTTGAATATTGATTAATCACTCTCAAGCGATATTTTGCATATCAATGCAGGTATTTCGCGTTTATTACAAAAACTCAAACGACGTCGTCTAACAATTTACGACGAACCTTGCCCGTATAAATTTGACGCATGTAATAACTTTTATAATATCACCCGTTGTCAAGTAATGTTACCCGTTGCTGGATACTATCACCCTGAAGAGTACTTTATATTCTCAGGGGGAAGCATTATGCTTTTTTAACTGTTTCTTGGCCAATCAGATTCGAGTATTTTACATAACAGTATATTACGAGTATATGAATGTAACATTAGCACGATATGACTAATTTAGACCCGTCCTAGAGTCAAAACGCTAGGGCTGAGAAGTTCATAATCTGATACACCCTTTTTTGCTTTCCCTATGTATAACTTTAGTTTTAAACTGTATCAGAAATATTTCAAATGATAAAGACAATATTCACTATAATAATTTTCAAATGATAAAGATACTCTAATAATTTTGGCTCCATCCTGGAAACAAAACCCTTATCGTGTAGGACTAAGAAATTTAAAATTTTAGTAAAGGACTACTTACTCCTTCTAAAAATCTATTTAGTTTTAATTTAGTATCAATAGCATTAAAGATTGATTGATTATTGTTTTCCGCCACACTCGACAATTTTTAGTTACATGTATATGGTGGAATCCAGTTTTTAAGGCCGTGAGCCTTATATCTTGATCAGGTAAACGGAGTAATCCACAATCAGAATCAGAATGTCAAGAACGACCTAACAATTGGTTTGAAACACATCAGACAGTATTTGACCTAACGGAAGGTTATACTGGCAAACTAGATCGTTGTAACGACCATATAATTTGCAAAATGCTAACTTCAGGCAAGACTTACAAACCCCTGTAACATCAACTTGTTTATCAGTAGCTTACCTCCTTTTAAAAACTGATATTTGCAGAACAAATGCTTTCGTATCGAATCATCTGATAGGTGCAAATGATATTGGAATATTTCTACATAGATAAGGGAAAATAACAACGGAGAAATTTAATCATTCAGTTTGTCATAAAGTTGAAAAGCCAGTTTGACGACAACATAAATTTTCAATAAAATACAAAGTAATAAGCAGGGAAAAAAGAATATGTGCTGTCTTTTATTTCAAGTTCACTGGGGTATATCGATATATGTGAATGAAAATCATCATTGTTTATAGATGCAAAGGTGAAAATAACTAACAGTATTCAATCTCGTAATTCTTATAACAAATACAAATCAGAGAGACGACCCCTGAATATAGCAGAAGTGGGGTCAGGTGCCTAAGATGAGTAAGCATCCCCTGTTCACCGGTCACACCCGCCGTGAGCCCTAAATCCCGATCAAGTAAACGGAGTAATCCGTAGTCAGAATCAGAGTTCCAAGAACGGCCTAACAATTGATATGAAACACAGACAGCATTTGACCTAATGGAAAGTTGAACTGGCAAACTAGATCGTTATAACGACCATAACATTTATGAAATGCTGACTTTAAACGACATTGTACAAACCTCTGTAACATCAACTTCTTTGTCAGTAGCCTGCCTCGATTTAAAAACTGTTCATATGCGGAACAAGCTCTTGTGTATCAAATCAGTTGGGAGATAAAAACACCATATGCAGGTGATGACGTAATATTGCCACTTAGATAAGGGAGGTTGACGATGGAGAAATTGAAATCATCCCGTTTGTTATAAAGTTGAGTTGTTAGTTTGCCGCCAACATCTATTTTCAAATATTGAATTGATGGCAAGTGCAAGAGATGTGGGGGAGGTTTTTTTTTTGGGGGGGGGGGGGTTCTTTTTGTTTTTTGATTTTGAAAGAAGCGACTGTCTATGATGTCAAATAGTCTACTTTTTAATTTATCATGAAGTATGGTCGTGTACAAACTATGAAAGATTATTAAGAAGTTAGAAATGTTCAATCGTTAACACACTTAAAACTACTGACCATTTTGGCATAATGCATGAGACGGTTTATTCTCAACAGAAATTACATCAAAGGAGAACTTTTATCTACTGACTTCACAACACCAATTATAACAGGCTTAAAGAGATCGGGGCAAACACTAATACGGGTTCAATTCCATCAGAAGGATTACTGAAAGTAGAAAATCATTTGCAAATTCTTTTATCTATGGTAAAGTGTAATTCGACTTCGTTCTATGTAAATAATAAAGAAGAGAGGGTTCTCAATATTTGACAATACCACATTATATATATATATATATATATATATATATATATATCCAATTTGGTAGAATATTCAGTGTCCGGTATAAAATATCAAAAGAAATTAAAAAAGAAAACACTTGGATAAAATTATAACCAGAGTGCTTTCACTTACAAATCCTCACGCCTTTCATTTAATTAATCAATTCTAAACTGTAAAGTCACGCTATCATTTAAAAAAAAATCCGCACGTGTTCCATTTTAGAATTGTTTTGTGGTGTTCTGATCAGGACACTAAATATTTTGATTCTTCGTAATGACGGCGAAGGAGCGAAACTGTGAGGGCCATAGAACGAAAGCAATGGCGACACTAGTATCTCTCTTTCGCCAACGCCATTCGGCACTCCTCTCCTTTTAACCCATCGTCACTCTTTCGCGACGTCACCATCGAACAATTTGTCTGAGGATTTTTAAATGAAAGTGTTTGCGTTGAAATCTTAATTTTTTTAAATGTATGTTATAACATAATATACACATATAATTTAATACAGTCTTCTTAATAACGATGACAGCGTTGCTAGGAATTGTAATTAACCCTTTTCGACAGAAATAAGATATGTATGAGAAATAAGAACATCTTTTATCCCAATGTCTTCGTAAATCGAATTCTATATACACATACACCGTTTTCTTGAAATGCTATCCGTATAAACATGATTTAATGAGTATAGGGCTCACATGCGTGGTGGAATTTAATTTTTCAAAAATCAATATTTTGCGCCTGGTAGCTAAAAGTTGACTGAAATCAGGAACTGTAATTTCCCCGGGCCTATTACCCACTCCATGTACTGTGATCAGCTGGATGTATTGAAATTGAACTGGCAATAATGTTCCCCTTCATTTTAATCTTTTATATACCTCACACATCCGTTTTGTACACATAAGAGGATTGCAATTCAACTCAGAAATTGGAATTACTCAAGAGCGTACACGTTGAAAAATGTTTCAGTGCTTACAGTGGACCCTTTAGCCTTTGCCCCTGCATTGTGACGTCAAATGTTTTATATCTTCTTAAAAGTTCCATGGGGCTAATTTTTCCTTGTCATGACATGTCCACTTAAAAGAAAAATTAACTTATTACAGACTGCGCAAGAGCTCTGTCAGTTCTGATATGGATTTTCAAAATGCACATGCGTTTCTGCAGGATTAACATTTAATGTATTTTTCAAGGTTTTCTGCAGAATTAATGTAATATAACTACTTAATCGTTCAAGTTGTATAATCTCTAGATATAGATTAAGAGTGTTTAAAACTAACTTTAAAAATACAGTAAACATTATCGAATTTGTATTGCGATTGTTTCGGGTTCAATTTATTTCATTTATATGAAATACAAAAAGGGTGTGCAGTGTTTCGTGGATTCAAGACTATTTTTTCTGGATTCACACAATTAGTATATATCCAAGTGGTCTTCAGGTGATAAGGGGAGTTGAGTCCGGACAAGTGCGTGAAAACTCCTTTTAAAATCGTTATCCTTCTCCGTAAAGTTGATTCTACTACGCACATATATCTTAATCAAAGTATGACTTCACAATTAACGCTTAATTCTGAAGGGATGCTCGAACAAAACTGCTTATTGTCAGTGTGATCCGCTCAAAAATAAAACTAAAAAATTATAAAACAGAATATAATTTTTTCATATCTTCTGAGGCTTGATATCTTTGACGCTTGCCTCAAGTTGATTTCTTGTATTATGACAGTAACGGATGTAAATCACGAATGCTGTATATTTCATTTCTTGTCATTTTATGTTCTGCGGTATTCTCAACTCCTTTGTTCATCTGTTGTAATGTATAATTTCAAATAAATGAATAAATAAATAATAAAACTAAATTTTAAAAAGTCCAAATAATAGATCGAAAGTTTTTTTCAAAAAGTGTTTTAAACAAATGCATAGAATTTCAATTGAAAGAATCCCGAGTAATACATTCTTCATGGTAATTTTTTAAATTCGGTTTCAGATGAAAGAAATGAGGATGGACAGAATATCCAGTAACTACAACAAAAACAAATAACATGCAGGTTTATAGCTGTAGAGCCTTAATGGGTTGAGAGGGGTTCAAGTACAAGCCCACTCTTTTCTGGAAAGATGTAAACTATCATGAATATGCTGTAAACTATCATGAATATGCTGTAAACTATCATGAATATGCTGTAAACTGTTGTGAATATGCTGTAAACTGTTGTGAATATACTGTAATCTGTCACGAATATGCTGCAAAACTGTCATGAATATGCTGTAAAGTGTCATGAATATGATGTAAACTGTCTTGAATATGCTGTAAACTGTCTTGAATATGCTGTAAACTATCACGAATATGCTGAAAAGTACACTGAATTGATGGTGAGCATGTTTTAGAAATGTTTAACAACTGATTTACGTAGAAAGTAAATGCAATGAACACATCGATTTGGAAGGTCACTCGGCTATATGAAACTCACTTTACTTATATAAGTTCACTTGCATACCAATTTGCTAGGCCGCTCCTTACACACTGATTTTGATTACGTTTTGATTTCATTTACTTGATCAAGATATAGGGCTCAAAGTGGGTGTGGCCCGTCGACTCGCGATGCTTACTCTTCCTAGGCACCTGATCCCACCTCTGATGTGTTCAGGAGTCCGAGTTTGCCCTACCTTTAATTCTATATGCTTAATGGGAATTTATGAGATTGGTCACTGTTTGTTATCTTCACTTTTCAGTAGTAGCATAAACCAAAATCAAAAATTAAAACCAGAGAGCTCTCAAGGGATATATGTTGACCTTACAACTGTAACTCGAAATCAACACACATGAACATATTTCATCTCAGATTGGTAAGTTTTATACTTAAGTAAATCATAAATTCATAAATAAGTAATGAAATAAAAAGAAAAAATTCTGAATTTAGCATTATTACCAAATACATTTCCCCACGACTAAAATAAAAAAATTAATTACATCAAATATTTCTGAGTATGATTATTTAGAAACAAAACTAAAAGAATAAATTTTAGGAAAGGATCACAAAATATTTAGCTTCTCACCAGATACTAAGTAATTGCTGACAATATTTACCTTCTCATCAGATACTAAGTAATTGCTGACAATATTTACCTTCTCATCAGATACTAAGTAATTGCTTACAATATTTACCTTCTCATCAGATACTAAGTAATTGCTTACAATATTTAAAAAAAAATTCATAAGAATACCTTCTGCCTCAAACATATATCCATCAGATGTCATCAACTGCACGACAACAAAACTTGGCCAGTCGCCAAGAGAATGCGGGATTTCCAAGAAACTTGATGCAGCCACTGATAAAAAGTGGAAAATATCTCATATATATATATATATATATATATATATGTGTGTGTGTGTGTGTGTGTGTGTGTGTGTGTGTGTGTGTGTGTGTGTGTGGATAAAAAATTTCATTCGTGCTATATTATAATTGTATAACATAATATCCATCCTTTCATTTAATCATATGTCTTCTGAATATTCTGCGTATTCGTCGAGATGAATGCTGGTGGAAGAGAAAGGTTGATTGATTGATTAGATATTGTTTAACGTTCCGCTCGAGAATCTTTCACTCATATAGAGACGTCACCATTGCCGGTGAAGGGCTGCAAATTTAAGCCTATACTCGGTGCATATGG
>JAMZEH010000055.1:26275000-26345000 GCA_024699665.1 Ostrea denselamellosa | reverse complement strand
GGTGCCTAGGAGGAGTAAGCATCACCTGTCGAACGGTCACACCCGCCGTGAGCCCGTATATTCCGATCAGGTAAACGGAGCAATCCGTAGTCAGAATCAGTGTGTCAAGAACGGCGTAACAATTGATATGAAATACATCAGACAGCATTCGACTATGGCAAGCTGAAATAGCAAACTAGATTGTTATAACGACCATAAAATTTGCGAAATGCTGACTTTAGACGAGACTGAGATAATTTTTTCTTGCACGTGGACATTTTTTTTCTAGCCAAGTTTTATGTCCACTTGTTACACCGGTATACTGAATAAAATCTGTATCACAATTTTGGATCTTTGAGTTTTTCATCTATTCTTGATCTAACGTTGGGGATCCCCGTAGTAAATCATATGGTGGGATATGAAGTCGCGGAATTTTTTTTAACTTCGGGGAATTAATAACCACATCCACGTTCACATCATTCCATTAATAAAATTGCAAGATCTTCTGTCAGAATGGAATATACTCTTTCCTGTGAAATGCCAACTGTATTGACTATATCTCTCTCTCAGTCATAAAAATATCATGCACTTTATTGACCAATTCTGTGGCTGCAGCAGTGCAGTCCTTATAGGACGGGGGTAATCCTCAAGGCTCTGTCTGACGCGTTTAAATTCCGCTACCTACAATGTAGCAAATGAAGGGGACATCTTTTCAAGTGTTGCTACCATATCATTATGGATATCCGCAAGTGCTAAACCTTTCTTATGCAAATATGGATCACTACTCTTTCACCACCTTTGTCCAGTTTGTAAAAAGGGCGACAATTTCTGGATTTACCTCTGTAAACTAACCGTCCCTTGTCAGTATACGAAGACACGTCTGTGGATTTGGGAACATACAGCTTCACGTGTTTGTTGTTGTACCTGTATACCACCCCACCATACATTTTGTCTCGATCGTCATCTCTTTGTGCCGTGCCAGTCCCAGAAAAAATGTATTGAATTCCGTTCTTTGTCACGTTAATTTGGACGTCTACTTTACCGGGGTACTCCCCTAAATCATGGTCTATAGTAAAAGGACCAACAGTCTGGGACTTCAGTATCATCCAGTCACTTACGTAATGTACAGCATCGGAGTATTGGATACAATCTGTAATGACAATAGATGTACTCATATGTGTGTTATACATATAAATAGTAAGGAGGTTTTATCAACAACAAAAAAGAACTCGAAAGCGTCTATTTCAGCGATTGCTGTAGTTCAGTGGTTACAGCGTTCGCGTCTTAACCGTGAGGTCGTGAGTTCAAGCCCCGCTCTTGCCATGGCTGCGTCAAACGTAAGACATACACATTGGTGTGGATTGCTCCTTCCTCAAACGCTCTTCATTTAGAAATGAGAATCTTTCGGATATGGCCTTAAAAACGGAGATCAGGCGTTGGCACGTTACTTCACCTACAACTGCTGACGTCTCAATACGAGGGAAAGATTCTTGACGGGACGTAAAACAAACAACCTATCTTAGTCTATCTCAACTTCTTGGACAACGTAAATATAAAACCACACTATCACAGATGATCTAATGTTTTATGATGATTACTTTTGAAATGCTTCCTCTACATATTTCATGGATTAAAATGCAAGGTTACTTTGTTTTCATTTCTATGCAGCAATCAGGTCATTTTATCCATCCAGAAAACTAATTTGTGGTGTGAAATATGTAGTAAAGAGTATAAGGTTGCCTGCATGAGCAAGTAACTGCCGGTAATCATTATCAAAACATACCAATTATAGCTTGTCACTTAACTGGGGTGCAAAGACAGACCATAATGTTCTCTGATGTGATGCCCTGAAAACGCTTTTTTAAGTACAAAAATTCATATATCAGAGGAAGGTTATATTTGATATAAGGCCCAGAGAAATAGACTATATATATGAATACCCACTTCTCCTCCAATCTTCGGTTTAACTCTCGACCTGCAGAATCAAACCTGACAGCTCTGGATTACCCTCCCATTTAGCCAAGTTAAAACATATTAATCACGTTAAAATATTCCGGGCAATATAAGCATATTAATCAAGTTAAAATATTCCAGCCAAGTTAAAATATATCAATCAAGCTAAAATATCCCCGCCAAGTAAAAAAAACCCTGTAGAAGTATTTAATTTTGTTGGGAAATAATTGTGTTGTTTTTGAAGTGAACATGATTTCGTGAGGATTAATTTTCGTTGTTTCTGATAACTTACAAACCATATAATGCATACGAATTATAAACAATGTCGCTTATCTGCAATCCCAACTTGTTTGAATACTGATATGATACACCGTTCATTTCTACACCACACATCATTTATATACCTCCTCGTGGGGATCCGGGTTAGAATTGATCCTCAGTACCCTTTTCGTAAGGGCCGACTAAATGGGGCGGTCCTTCGGATGAGACTGCATAAGGTCCCGTATCACAGTAGGTGTGGCACGATAAACATCCCTCTCTGCTCCAGGGCGGTAGCTCCATATGAGTGAAAGATTCTCGAGAGGGACGTTAAATTTATATACTATTTGTTCGACGAAGCGTGCAGTCATTTACAACAATTCACAAACAAATAATGACTCGTTGATCTGAGAAGACTTCGGTTATTACATTGTTGTACTCAAACCATTGTTAAACGCTTATATTGTACATCTTTTGCGTTCGTCAAGAAAATTTCGTAACGATACTGGACGTATCGGTAGAAACAATGGTGGTGTCCTCGCCCTTTTCGATGTTCAAAGGGCACATCAAGAAACAAATGTCCTAGACCTCCTACAAAATAACCGTATTCAAATAATATTTAACAACCCCCTCCCAAGCTGAACGGAGGAAAATCATCCTCGTGACCTTATGGCTAACGGTAAATTAGAATCCATTACAGAAAATGCACGTTGTGGTACGCGGCTCTGGTGTCGGATCACCTGAAGAAGGGCGTGGATACTGACATAATGCTGGTACAGGTTTCTTACACATGATATTTTAAAACTGTGACAGAGATGGGTTTCGTTTCCGCGGCATATTACACCCCCTTGTCTGCATGGACGGTTCTTGTTAATACCTAAAGTGAGCTGTAATGTTTTGATACTAAACTAATCATTCTTAATTACATTGAACTTTGTTATTTCACTATGTTTTTTTGTAATGATTGATTGTTGTTTTTCGCCACACTCAACAATTTTTCAGTTATCTGGTGGCGTCCAGTTTTTGTAGGTGGAGGAGAGAGCCCAGATACAATGTACCCTGGAAGAGACCACCGACCTTCCGAAAGTAAACTGTCAAACTTTTTGTAATGAGTTGAGTAACTATATTTCTAACACAACATTTACTCATAATTACGGTACTGACGAAATATTATATATATATATATATATATATATATATATATATATATATATATATATATATATACATCAAAGAGCAGCGCCATAAATATTTCTGACATTAAAATATATAATTTCAGAAATTAAAATTTCGTGTTGGATTTAATTTCGTTGTTTTTTCTTAGTCACGAAAATAGCTAACTTTAATCCGCTAAGAAATTAAATACGTCTACAGTATTAGCCAAGTTTAAAATACCAGAAAAAAATTTTACATACAGACCAAGCTAAAACATTCTCGCCAAATTAAAACATACTAAGCAAAAATATATCAGCCAAATTTAATGATAGCAGCCAAGTAAAAACATTTACTAACCAAGTTAAAACATATAATAGCCAAAAGAAAATACAATATAGCGAAGATAAAACATATTAGCCAAATTAAAAATACCAGCCAAGTTAAAACATGGTCAAGTTAGAAATACTAGTGGTTAGAGCGATCGCTTCGTAACCGGGAGGTCATGAGTTCAAGCCCCGCTCATGTCATGACCACGTCAAACCTAAGACCTAAATAAGCTAATGATTGTTCCTTCGCCAAACGCTCAGCATTTAGAAATGAGAATCATGGGTCTTTCGGATTTGACCTTAAAAACGGAGGTTCCGTGTCACAGTAAGCGCTGGCACGTTAAAGAACTTTCACTACTACGGCCCTGAGCGCTAAGCATAGGTCTAAATTTGTGGTACTTCACCTACAGCTGGTGACGTCTCAATATGGGTGAAAAATTCTCTACGGGACGTGAAAAACAAACAAATTAATTAATAAAGTAAAACTGGCCAAGCTACAACATAGCAGCTAAGCTACAACATAGCAGCTACAACATACAAACAAATTAAAACATGCCATCCAAATTAAATATACTAACCAAATTAAAGTATATCAGACAAAGCAAAACATTGCAGCCAAGTGAAAACATATCAACCAAGTTAAAAATACTGGCAACGTTAAGACATGCTGGCCATGTTAAAACGTACCAGTCAGATTAAAACATTCTTTTTTGATGATAGAAATATCGCAACACGGTAATTGAGAAAGGAAATATAATGGTATCTAATTTAAGATTAAAAGAGATACACATGTTATTAAAATTACTTTCGTGAAGCACATATATGTAATTGGAAATGGTTCCACAAAGCAGATTCCTGTAAATACGTATATTGAACAATACATGGTCTACGTAATGGAAAAATTACTGCGAAGATGTGGTGTGCAGTCAATTTCGTGTGGTACTTACATGTTACGAACCAAAAATAACAGAAATATTTCCAAATTATCCAAAAGTCCATTACTCTGTCTTCTCTGGTTATATTATAATGACAGTGCATTGGTTTTGAAGTCCCAGTTCGTGAATTTCAAATTTCTTTATCAAATGTGATTGGTGGATCACCGATTCTCGTGTAAGCCCCGCCCACCATGACAACGGTAACTAGCCCCACGTTCGACGCGAGTCATGTCTTTAAATCTTTAAAGCTGAGAAGCTAACTTCTTTAATACCTTTATTGACTACATATCAAACTTCAAGTCTACAGCATCATCATTATTATAAATACTTGATAATTGTCAATAATCTTATCATACTACACTAGAAATAATACATGCATATAATACAATAAGAGTATTATCATCGCTTGATATTGGTCAAACATACATGCAATACTCAGCAAGCACCATTGTTGTACTTAATGTTTTGTTTCTTCGCTTTACCTCCCTTCCAGGATTTTTCAATCATGTTGAGATGTCACCTGCTGTAGGTGAAGTATCCAACATTTAGGCTTATGCATACAGTAGCTCCATCCTTTGGCGACGTTACAGGTTTTAGCAAAATCTTTATTTAAATTTACACACGGTAGAATTATATTTATTGGGGGAAATTTATTAATTGGATATAATAAAAAAAAAAGTGGCAAAATAATTTCACAATAATTCTAGAAGAAATCCTATTTCAAAAATGTTGTCAAGCGCAATGACTCCTATGCTGGTATTTTTGTCTCTTGTATGTTTATCACACAATAATTTCACCATTATCTCCCTTCCAGGATTTTTCAATCATGTTGAGATCCAAAGTATCCAAAATTAAGACTTATGACGCATAAAGTAACTCAACCCTCTGGTGACGTCATAGGTTTTTGCAAAATCTTAATTCATTTAAATCTACGCACGGTAGAATTATATCTATTGGGAGAACTTTATGGATTGGATATAATTCTGTTAAAGAATGGCAAGATTACATATATATATAATCAACTATCTATTTCAAAATTGTTGTCAAGGGTAATAACTCCTATGGTGGTATTTCATCTCTTGTATGTCTATTACACAATAATTTCCCCGTTATCCTTAGTGTGTTCAGGTGAAGATAACAGTATTCACTATCGTAATTCCTATAACAAATACAAATCAAAGAGATGAGTGAACACGGATCGGTCGCGGTAGCTCAGTGGTTAGAGTGTTCGCTTCGTAACCAGTAGGTCGTGCGTTCGAGCCCCGCTCGTGCCGTGGCCGCGTCAAACCTCAGACGAAATATGGGTAGTGATTGCTCCTTCTCCAAACGCTCGACATTTAGAAGTGAGAATCATGGGTCTTTCGGATTTGACCTTAAAAACGTGTCATGGTAAGCGTCGTCACGTTGAAGAACCCTCACTGCTACGGCCCTGAGCGCTAAGAATAGATCTAAATTTGTGGTACTTCACCTACAGCTTGTTACATCTAAGTATGAGTGAAAAATTCTCGACGGGACGTAAAACAAACATCAATCAAGAACCAATGGACATACTAGAGGTGGGATCAGATGCCTAGGAAGAGTAAGCATTCCCTGTCGAACGGTCACACCCGCCATGAATCCTACGTCCCAATCAGGTAAATGGAGTAATCTGTAGTCAGAATCAGTGTGCCAAGAACGGCCTAACACGTCAGACAGCATTTGACCTAATGGAAAGTTGTATTTACAAACTAGATCATTATAACGACCATAACATTTGCGAAATGCTGACCTTAGACGAGATTATACAAATCCCTGTATCATCAACTTCTTTGTCAGTAGTCCACCTCGATTTAAAGTCTGATCATATGCAGAACAAGCTCTTGTGTATCGATTGATTAATTGTTTTCCGCCACACTCAACAATTTTTCAGTTATCTGGTGGTGTTCAGTTTTTGTAGGTGGATGAGAGAACCCAGATACAATGTATCCGGGAAGAGACCACAGACCTTCCGAAAAGTAAATTGGCAAACTTTCTCACATATATCGGCGCGAGCTTGATTTGAACCCGTGCTGACCTTGTGTATCGAATCAGTTGGGAGATATAAACACCATATGCAGGTGATGATGAAATATTGCCACTTAGATCAGGGAAGTTGACGATGGAGAAATTGAAATCACCCGTTTGTCATAAAGTTGATTTGTTAGTATGCCGCCAGCATCTATTTGCAGTAAAATATCCGAGTACGATGCAGATGTGGACGACTCTGTGGTGTCTTTTATATCAAGTTCACTGGGATATATCGAATCGACATACGAATGAAAATGATCATTGTTGATAGATTAAACGTCGTAGATACATCTAAATGTTGAACTGAAAGCCACAGCAAGTCATTCTTCTCTTGTAGAAGCTTTTGAATGACTTCTGCTTTATAAGAATATTAAAACAGGTCAGCTACCAAAGGAGCACAATTCGTGCCCTTGGAAATTCCAATGGGCTGTTGGAAGATCCGATCACCAAAAATTACGAAGACAATATCAATGTTGAACTCTAGCATCATATATATATATATATATATATATATATATATATATATATATAGAATGTAACACGATTTCTCACTCACATCGAGAAGTCACCATTGCCGGTGGAGGGCTGCAAAATACAGGCGTATGCAGAGCGCTTTGAGCAGGGAGGGGTCTTTATCGTGCTGTGACATGGAGCCTTGTTTGGAGATGTCACCTATTGTAGGTGGAGTACCACAAATTTAGATCTATGCTTAATGCTCAGGGCCTTAGCATTGAGGGCTCTGTAATATTAGCTATTCTCACTTCTAAATGCCGAGCGTTTGGCGAATGAGCAATATACCTATATTCCCATATTAGGTTTAACGCGGCCATGACGCGAGTGGGCGTCGATCTCACGACATCCCGGTTACGAAGTGAACGCTCTACCACTGAATTACCGTGACCGGTTTATCTAATAAGGAAAAAAATCAATACAAACATTGGATGGAAGTGGGAATTAGATACAATTATATCACTACACAAGTACACACATCACCATTAACTTGTTAGAAAATTCTCTTTCTTGTACATTTCAATTTTAAAAATATTTCTTCATCGGTGGCATCCAGTAGGAGACCAGACCTGGCTTCATCTTCTATAGACGTTCTGCCACGTTTGATTTGCCCTACAGAGAATTTAAGATGAGGATGCTAATTAAAGAGATTAACCTAATATGTAACTCTAACATGGATAATGATTAAAATACCTGTCCTGTGAAACAATCGTAAGACAAAGTAATAGTACATAATACATCTTACCTTTTTGTTGTTGTTGTTTCAGCATCGGATATTTGGGGATACGCAAGAATGTTAAACTGATTTGTAGTAATATGGGTATCATGTCAAATTTCAACTGATTCCTGAGCTAGACTTCGTTCTTATTTATAGTGTTGTGGGTCGAACGATATACAGGTCAGAAATAGTCAAAGCTTGACAAGCATGTACATGTACTTACTCGGATCTCGGGGTGTTTTTGGGGGGTTTGGGGGGGTTTTTTTTGTTTTGTTTTTTTGGGGGGGGGGTGTTTTCTTTTTGTTTTTATTTATTTATTTTTTTGTTTTGTTTTTTTTTTTGGTTTGTTTGTTTGTTTGTTTTTTTTGTTTTTTGTTTTGTTTTTGTTGTTGTTTTTTTTTTTTTGGTTTTTGTTTTTTGTTTTTTTGTTCTTTTTTTTTGTCCTTTATGCCCAATTACGATTGTGCGAGGCGTGAGGCAATGGGGAATAACTTTTACATCTGATTCACTTTTATTGTAATTCCAAATGTACTCCCGATAATTGATGCCAGATTCCAATGGATGGTAGATTTCTTCATCAACTTGTTTTACTGGCGAGGTGGAGTAACCTGTTATTAAGATGCAATGCAACGAAACAGAGTTTTATCGGCAACTCAATTTATTAGATAAACATCCCATTCATTTATATTATAGGATAATAAACAAAACACAATAAAATTTTGTAAGCATTATTATAACAATTATCATTACAATTGAAATCCTAGAACTTCAATTTTAGAAACACAAGCTTCTTATATGTTATTAAGATGCAATATAACGAGACTGGATTTTATTGGCTACCAAATTCATCTGTTGGTCGTTGTATCTTATACCTTCGCACGTTTACAAATAATCTTTACAATCTTTTGACTTTAGGTCACCCTGATTTTACAAATTAATTAGTTTAGCAAGTGTCCCATGACCGTCAGCTTCACCTCCCTTTGATTTTGTAAACAAACTCATGAACATGTCTTTCCATGTCATGGAGGAAATTGCAAATACTTACCCAATATCTCATTCAGCTATTTTTGTTCTACACTAGCTCTAGTTTGTCAACATCCATTTATTAGTTACTTTTTTTATGTATACCAATCTGTTCATCGTTATACCATTGTTATGATATGGATACCATGATGCAATACTTACCTGAAGAAGAACATTCGGTTATCAATTCGCTATATAATCATTGCGTATTTTGCAAATGCAAGAAAACATCATGTCTACAAATACTGTATAATTTCAATTTGATATAGATGTATCTCAGTGGACTCGAAACTAAAGACACTACAAAATCTTCTGTATCTTCCGCGTATTGTATTTAGGTGTTTTGCTGAATATAGGCGTCAATGGCAAACTAACGACTCATCTTCATTACATCAGAATTACTTCCGTTCCTCCATCATCAACTTCCGATATCTATGTAGCAATATTCTTTTATCACCAACACGTACTTATGTTTATGTCATGTATACAAGAGCAGTCTGTACTGTAAAATATCGATTTGATGTCCCAGTGAACTTCAGGCACTTCAACGTTCTTTACAACTGCCTCATTATATTTGGTTACTTTGCAGAATATAGATTTTAACGGCTAACTAACACCTTCAAAGCATACAAATTTACTTCAGCTTCTCCATCGTCAACTTACCATATCTAATTAGCAATATTCCAATATAAACAAAACGTATTTTTGTCTTCCAACCGATTTAATATGCAAGAACATGTTTTGCGTATCATCAATTATAAAACTGCGACGGAAAGATGCTACAGGATTTGTGTTTGACCTGCTATAAATTTTGTATTCTTTGAAGGATATATGAGTTTGCTCAATTTCGTTATCTTTTCTCAGTTAAGAGTCTCATCTTATGATTAAAGTGATTCACGTACATGCAATACCCATGTACGTCTTGTGTCCATTACGTATCAAAACGAATGTGACTTCCGGTAAGACTAGATATTATAAAAGTCCAAACTCATTTATATAGCTATTTGAAATCGTAATTGTATAAAAAAGTTCCCTCTTCTTTGTAAGACAAAAACGAAACAAAATATCAGATATACAAATAGATAAAAGTATTGAAGATTCGTCGTATAGCTGTAGGTGAAGTGCCACAAATTTCGATCTATGCCTACAAAGTAATTTCTAATATCATAATCTAGCGTTGGCTCGTTATAGAACCCTCACTGCTACGGCCCTGAGCGCTAAGCATAGGTCTAAATTTGTGGTACTTCACCTACAGCTGGTGACGTCTCAATATGAATGAAAAATTCTCGACGGGACGTAAAACAAACAAACAATCAATCAATAAAAATCTACCATGGCACGTATTTAATTATCATATCAATTAAAGAACCGTGACTTTCATATGTAATACCAGTCGCTTGGCGAAGAAATGGCAAGTGTTTTAGGTTGGACTTGGCCGCCGGATCAAGATTTAAACTTGGGACTTCCTAGTTGCTAGCCCCGAGGGAATCCGGGTTGTTCGAATAGATCCTCAGTACCCCTTGCTTGTCGTAAGAGGTGAATAAATGGGAAGGTCCTTCGGATGAGACCGCAAAAACCGAGGTCCCGTGTCACAGCAGGTGTGGCACGTTAAAGATCCCTCCCTGCTCAAAGGCCATAAGCGCCGAGCATAGGCCTAAATTTTGCAGCCCTTCACCGGCAATGGTGACGTCTCCATATAAGTGAAATATTCTCGAGTGGGACGTTAAACAATATATAATCAATCAATCATCCTGGTTGCGAAACGAGCTCCCTAAGCACTACTCTGTCCAGTTTCTGCGAAGTTATGGGAGAACAATTAGTAAAGTCAGTTCAAGAAGAAATAATTTTTTATGAAAATGAATAACTAACAATTATATTATAATCAGTAACCGGGTGATAGTTTTCTTGTAGTTACTTTACCGTTCCTGTAGACATTTTTTGAAAAGAGAGACAGTAGAACAAAATCAGTATACCATCAGTACTGAAAAGAATGAATGTTCTGCCCCATGGATAAACTTAAAGTGCAATAGTTAACTCTTGTTTCATCTGGTCCTGAATTAAGAAATACAAACGATTTACGCTTTATTATGAAAGAGCATCAAAGGGTAAAAACTGAAAATATCAATAAAAAAAATCACGGAATGCTCATAACAATTATTCACATAAACGAAAGATGGAAATAATAGTAAAAATGAAAATGGAAATTATTCCGAGAAAATGACATAACAATAAACAACCATACATTTCTATTGAAATCAGTTACTTATTCGTTGTATAAATATTATAAAATCCAAGTAACATGATTGGGTTAACTCACTTATTACCAAGACGAGTCCAAGTATTGACTGAAATTGAAAAGACTAACCCTAAATTCAGTTATACTTCCAATAACCTGTACTTGCATGTCAATTTACCTCTGTGAGGTCATCAGGAAATAGAAAATACTATTAGAAAATATCTACAAGAAGGAAATGTAAAGGTTGGGTGTAATTTATCGAATGGCGAAGTAAACAATGTGTAAATCGTAATCATAAATCCCCAAGATATATACAAGTTCGAGTGTAGGGCAACACGGACCTCCGACAAAGCGAAGGTAGGATCAGGTGCCATGGAGGAGTAAGCATCCTCTGCTGACCGGTCACACCTGCCGTGTAATCTACATTACGTTTGGATCGTTGGTTGTTTTGCGTCCCATCGAGACTTTTTCACTCATAATGTGACGTCACAAGATGTAGGTGGAGTACCACAAAGTTAAGACATATCCTTAGGCATTAAGGCCGCAGCAGTAACGGATCTTTAAAGTTCTAACAACTGTTGCGACAAGGGACCTCCGTTTTAAGATCATATCCAAAAGACTCGTGATTATCGTTAATAAATACCGAGCGTTTGGCGAAGGAGGATCCACTACCTTTTTTACGTCTTGAGTTTAACACGCTTATGGCAGGAACGGGGTTCCACCTCACGATCTCCCGGTCAGGAATATTGCATTTAAAACTATTCTCAAACCGTAAATTAAAAACATGGTACTGCTATCTTACCAACTGACAATATTCAAGGTTATCACATATACCAATGCATCTTTAAATAAATCCTTTTAGGGTAACCTTTCGGTGTTAAAATGGGTCTTGTTGAATTATTGACAACGCTCGTCAATGCATACAATACATATGTCCAATGGGGGGTTCTTCGAGTTTTCTACAATTTGTCATAAGTAAGAGTAAAGTCCTCCGTATGAAAATATCAATATTACTCCGCCCTACTAAGTTAAATGAATCGGACAATACATCTCTAGAGAAATGATAAGATTTGAAGGTTCGCTGTACTGACCACTGGTTTTATTTAATTCAATCTCTTTAGGAGAAATATTAATCATATAATTTTCTTTTAAGTTTTGAAGACAGAAAACACAGTTTTAGGATTTTATTGGATTATAGAAGTTTTCAACTTTTAAGGTTTTACAGTATATTGGGTAATGCCAGAATGATAACCATAAGATTTACGGATCGATAGTTTGGATTTTTTCACTACAAATTGGAGCCACCTATTTCACAGAGAGACCAAGTGTCGTCAGACTTTGTGGAAATAAAGATGAAAGCTTCGGTACATTTGGTCTCGTTTGGACAAGAACACTGGTATTGACAGGAACTGATGGTACCATTGGGTAACTCACGTGACTTCTCTAAAACACAATACTTCAGTCTACTTCCAGCATCGTCCGACACATTAGATGCTGGGATGGATACCTACATCAATGATTAAAGAATAAGATTCAGTAATATCAGTTGAAGAAAAAGTATTTTTAAATTCCGGTAATCTCATTTATTCTAATATCACAACATATACAAGGATATAAAATTAATTAAAAGTATATAGTAAGAAGGTACAAACTTAAAATACACAGCGAAAATTGATTATTTCAATCGCGACATGTAAACCATTCTTGCGTTTACAATAAAGCATTTTACATGATGTTTAAAACTATTTAAGGGTAGTCAATGGATATAGAAAGTTATTTCACATCATAGTATCTAAAGGAAGTTTTAACAAATTCGTTTTAAATAGGTGAACAAAGATCTTGCGATGTACCGCATTAATGTGCGAGTACAAATATTTTCAATATATGATCTATTTCTGTAGCAATATTCTATCACCTGCACGTGTTGTTTATGTTTCTTAACTGATTCGAAACGAATGAACATGTTCTGCGTATAATCAATTTTGAATCGCGACAGGGTATCGACAAATACTTTGATGCTAGTGGGATATGAACAATCACTATAAAGTCAGCAGTTTGCAAATACTATCCTCATTATAATAATCTAATTTGCAAATACAAGCAATCACTATGTCCATTTCTGTCTAATGTGTTTTATGCCAATTGTTCGGCAGTTTCATACAAACTGACTTTGACTACGGATTACTCCGTTTACTTGATAACCACATAGAGTTTACAGCGGATGTGGCCGGACAGCAGAGGATGTTACTCCTCGTAGACATATGATCCTACCTCTGATAATAATAGGAGTCCGTGTTTGCCCTTCTTTTAATTTTCTATTATTTTTAGGAATAGGATTGATCACTGTTCGTTATCGTCACTTGTTTATTACAAATTTGAATAATGAATGTGTTCGAATTTATTGGAGATTTACATCTCTTGTGTTAGTGAGATTCGACATTGTCTGGCTTTGAGAACGCTAAGTTTTAATTCATTCGTCATTTTGAAGCAACATACATGTATAATATATTGGTTTTGAAATAAGAGCGGACTCTGAACGTTTGTAAAAATCACATTTTTGCTGTTTGGAGTTAAAGATACCAACCTGAATAGAAGACTTTTCTCCATGTCGATTGCAGAGAAGACACCCACCATGTAGTGTCAACGTAAAGTAAGGCTTCAGAGTTCCCAATAATAGGCTTAAACTCATTTTTATCCAAAAAACGGGAGGGGTGTCACCGTTTGTAGGCAAAGTCATGCAAGATTCATTGTTGTTATCCACAAGAACTTCTATAGTTCTTAATATGACGTCCGTTGGATCATTATAAACTTGAAAGTAATCTCTGACTATCAAAAGAAATGAGTTTGGGGTTAGTTTAAACAATAGTATTCTGATATTATGATTAAACAAAATTAAATGATGTTAAAGGTCTTTTTCTTTGAAAAGAATTCTAATAACTCAGTACTCACTAATTCTGCTTCTGAATTGATTTTGGATACAACAACCAGCCAAACATTCATCGGACCGAGTGAGTATTACAGTGGTTGCTAACACCGGTGGATAAAGGTTGTATATCTCAACTGTAGAATTCATTGAATGTAAGGAAAGCTGAAAGTGTATTGACACGTAAACTGTAATTTATTTAACAGTAATAATAACTGGTTTTTATATCGCGCTTTTTCCAGCATATGCTGCTCAAAGCGCATCACAATACATCATTACCCCCATCAGACCTTATAACACTCCAGAGTTTTCTTAGTGCAAGCTCCCCGTGAGGATCCGGGTTGTTAGAAAAGATCCTCAGCACCCTTAGCCAATCGTAAGAGGCGACTAAATGAGAAGATCCTTCGGTTGAGACCGCAAAAACCGAGGTCCCGTGTCACAGCAGGTGTGGCACGTTAAAGATTCATCTCTGCTCAAAGGCCATAAGCGCCGAGCATAGGCCTAAATTTTGGGGCCCTTCACCAGCAATGGTGATGTCTCCATATGAGTGAAAAATTTTCGAGCAGGACGTAAAACAATATATAATTAATCAATCAGTGCAAGCTGTCGTTAAGGCGCTAGAGCACTAGCATTCTAACAATATCTGTCACTGTCTATATCCACTTAGGTGGGGTGAGGAAATTTGTGTAAAGTGCTTTTCCCAAGAACACAACGTCGGCGATTCCGCGGCCAGGACTCGAACCCACAACCTTTCGGTCGAGAGTCTAACAGCCTAACCACTAGGCCACCGACGCCACGATATGGTCTTTTAATGGTTTAGTAAATTAAGAGCAGTCTACTTTTTCACCTTTACAAGTTTTAAAACAAGCAAATTATCTTTTGCGGAATTTGGACATCATCAATATTAACAGTTAACATATGTACTGGGGCGAGTCAGTAATTAACCAGCCTATTCCATTTCGGATTGACCGAGACAGTCACGATTTTCAAGACGAAACATGTTTTATACCTGGGTACAAATTTGCACGCGTATAGAGTCATTCTTTAATAAGATATTGAGTTTCAAACATGGCTAATGATGCAAGGCATACTTTTCATCTACATTGAGTACTGTAATTTGGTACTTGTTTGGTTTGAAATGGTAAAACACGTAGGAAATACACTGCGAGTTAGCCAATGTTTATGGGTCTTCTGCATCATCATATGCTCAGGTCAAATTCTGGGTAGGAGAATTCAAACGCGGTAGAACGTCTTTACAAGATGAAGCCAGGTCTGGACGCCCACTAGATACCACCGACGAAGAAATGTGTAACAAAGTTTGTGATCTGGTATACTCTGATAGGCGAATTCAAGAGGAAGAAATAGCACAGGCATTAGGCATTTTATATGGTAGAGTTTCAACAATCTTACATGATCGTTTAGGTATGCGGAAGCTAACAGCTCGTCTCCATATGAGTGAAAAATTCTCCAGCGGGACGTTAAACAATATATAATCAATCAATCAGCCCGTTGGGTCTCCAAATACCTTAGTGATGAGCAAATGGCAACCAGACCATCACCATGCAGCGCCTTGTTGAAGCGTATTAGGTCAAAAGATGATTTTCCTTTGCGTCTGGTGACTGTAGGTGAGACTTGGGTTTATTTTTATGAGCCATGGAATAAAGCTCCAAGTCGTCAGTGGGAAGGGCCGGGGTCTCCAAGCCCAAAGAAGAGCAAGACGCAACCATCTGCTGGCAAGGTGATGGTCACAATATTTTGGGACGCAATAGGCGTATGTTGGACTTTTTATCCAAGAGAAGTAGAAAAACTGAAGTGTACTATGCAAACTTGCTAGATCACCTGACACCCGCCGTCCGTGAAAAACGCCAAGTTACATTCTCTAAAGGTGTTTTGCTGGAACAAGGCAACGCGAGAGTCCACGTGTGCAAAGTTGCAATGGATGCTAAATTAATACCACATCCTGTCTATTCGCCTGACCTAGTTCCTTGCAACTTCTTCCTATTCCCAAACTTGAAAAAGGATATTCGTGGATATAATTTTCAGTCTGGCGAAGAAATCGTGACAGCAGTTGAGGAGTGGATCAATGGAAAGGACTTTTTCAGTTCTGGGTGATGGCGCCTGAACACCGTTGGTCTTAGTATATCACACAATTACATTGAAAAAGAAGAGGAGGATTTCAACCGGAAATACGTTAGGCTGGTTACTTATTGATTAGCCCTCGTACATATCTATGAAAAAAGATGACCTTGGATCACACGGTCAAATGATTGATTAATTGATTGTTTTCCATCTCAATCAACAATATGACATAAGGTCTTGCCATTAAGAATCTATATACGAAATATCCCATCTTGGATAGTTCAGGAGACCAAACGCCAAGGTCAAACGATTAAATACTATTGTGTACAAGGTCTGGCTATAAAGAATCTATGCAAAATATGAAATCCCTACAGAAGATAGTTCCGGATATATTTAATAAGTTAGGTTTTAAAAGCATGTCAAACTCCAAATTCAAGGTCATGATATGAAATGAGTTTTGCCATAAGAAATGTATATTCAAGTGTCGAATTAATGCCAGGTTCGTTTACAATGCAGTTGTAATTATAAGTCTTACACACAAATATAATGATACTCGAAGCCTTCTCAGCTGGAACAAAAACCATATTCCTCGTGTATCCTATCTAACTCTTTTATCACTCTGGTTTACTAAACACAGAAGGATAGATAGTACGCATTTTTGTTTTGAGATGTCGGATTCGGGATTTAAATATTCCTGTTATACTTTGTTACCATTCTAACAAGGTTTTTCAGATTTAGCCCGTCGTCTGGCATAATCTTTGACAGAATTCATAATAGACATGAAGTTGCCATTTGAAAGACTGAAGTTATGTGAACTTGAAATATTCTGTAACACAAGACTAAAATCTGATTCTCAAGTCCTACAAAATAAACGAATTCTCTGATTTCCTCCCTATGGACTGTCCGAAACTATAGTATCGTAAGATCAGAGCCAAATAAAAGGGAACTTGCTTCTCTGAATACATTAATAATACGAGAAATAAGAACATCGTTATAATTTGTTAACATTTAGGGCATTTTCAACGTAACGTACATTGACAGGAATTTGGGTGTAAGTGGACCCATCTACACTGCGTAGAAGACTGCGATTAGTCGTGATGAACGTCTGACCGTAAGGTATGACGATTCCGTCCACAACAGAGAGGAACGGAAGTGTTGCCTATAAAAGAAATGAAATAAAGAGTTAGCCAGTCAGACCTAAAGGTATGTCTATTTCCTTCACAACAAAATGATATAACATTTAAATTCTTAAACAGTGCTATTACATTCCATTACTAAAACATCAAGTATTATCATTTCAGTTCACCGTATTTTCTTCGTAGTTCCGTATTGATTATCACGCTAACATTTTACAATAATTCAGAGGGACGACGAGCGCCATTTCCAATTCCGTAATAAATAAGGGGAAATGGCGTAGCGGGTTCAACCCTCACCCCTTCGTATGGATTAATTTTTCAACATCAAGGTAAATCATCTTATATTCTGTCAGAGTACGTTTTGCCATTCACTCCTTTCACTGCACTTAATTGATACGGACCTGATTTTTACATCAATCTATTCTAATACATTCAATGTTCCCTGACTCGTTCTGTAACATATAGTACTGTAATAATGCTTACTCTCTGACGAATTTGTAGTCTGTAACAGGTGTGCGTATGATTGTGATCGATGACTGCATCCACACAGAAGTCTGTCTCCGACGATGCATACTGAAACACATCTTGGTCCCGTAGCATTACACGAATTTGAAATACAATTGTATTATCCGACCGGTTATCAGACACCTTGAAATTACACAACTCAGGAAATTGCATCGTGACAGTTTCAATTCTTCCATCGCCTAATCTAAATATCAATAATGAAATTCACATGAAAAAGTAAAAATAAAGGACAGTGATAAATGTCATAAATGTTGCATCCACAATTTTGCCCCTAAAATTAAGAAAAACAGATCTGGTACTTTGTAGCTTCTTTTTACTGTACATTACATATGAAAGGATAAAAAAACCCAAATACGATTGTGTGAATTTTGTCATTTATTACAAGAATATTACTAAAACTGATGAATGCTCCTTGAACTGCATCTAACTTATAAACTACTTCATATGACGAATGACTCGCATCGTGATCAATAAATTTTGAAATATTCTTGAAATGAAGATTTTGTTTTCATATGTAAGGTATATGTTGAGTGATTTTCACTTTTACGAAATGACCTAGAGTGACATTTGTCTAAAATCCCTGTCACTGTTACTTATTTATGTGAAATCTGATCAATATCTAAAAACCGTAGAAATAAGGAGGTTTCCATCATATAATGTATAAGTTCTAAGTGATCTTGACCTGTCCAAAAGTGACCTTGAGACCATCGTCTAAAAGATCAATAACTATTCAAATAATGTTACGATGAATGTTTTCTATATACAAGATATATGTTCTGATTGACTCTGTTTTGTCCAAAACTAGCCTTGTTCCAAAAGACCTGTCTTAAGGAATATGTACGATTAATCATGATCAATTTCTAATGAATGTTTCAGGAGATGGGAACTTTTATATCAAAAGCTGTTGAATTAATGAAATTGTATATGTCCTGAGTGACTTTAACCTTTCCAAAATGACCTTGAGAGACTTTGGTCCAAACTCCTTGTCTCAAGGAACTATTGTGATCAATTATATATCAATTGAGTTCGGACAGACGGACAGACACGACAACAACCATATGACCCCCGGAATTTTCAGGAAACATAAAAACTAACAAATCACTAGAAACTAAAACTGCATATTGCATAATCTTGTATAACATTTAATTGGATAAATAAAATACTTGTAGATGGTATGCCTTCCTTTATATGTTTAGATGATATGTCTTCCTTTATATGTTTTGCTTTATAGCTATAAAACGCCAAAGGGTTTTTCATTCTGTATGTTATTTAAAACGTCATTTGCAAATGACAAACAACACAAATGTGTTATATAAATTGAATCGAAGTGAGATGGTGCAAACAATTTCGAAAAACAACTTACATTTTCTCGATTGTATGGATGTCATCTTTAGCTAAGCATGGAAAATTGCGTCCAATATTTATAATTTCATATTTACAGATGGCCATCAAAGGCTTAGATGAACTATTAGAAACAAGTGGAAAGTGCAAGTCAAACGGAGCGTAGCATTTGTCTCGTTCCGTTGAAATTTTGACGACGAACTCAATGTTGTCACCTTGTCCAATGCAACCATCCACACAGCCATTCTCTATGACAAATGAATAATTAGTATGTAGTGGCGTCTGAAATTAGAAAAGGTGACAATAACAAATAGCGATCAGTAGCGTACCTCCTATCTCCTACAAGGATTACGAAATTAAAAGTTGGGCAAACAAAGACCCCTGGACATATCATAGTTGGGATCGGGTGACGAGGAGTATTTCTTGTCAAACAGTAGTGATATATACATAGTTTACATATATCATTCGACAAAGTGTCTTGAATTGTGTTAAAAAGATAAGAAACACCTGCTTGAAGTCCGTTGCTAGCTACATAATGTCATTTTGTAGCCTAAAAGAAATACACACGTGTAACTTGCCATCATTCAAATAGAGTCCTTCGAAAGTTATATGTAACAGCCAATTTTTGAGTTGCCGTATTCCGGCGGTATTCTAACATTTACTTTGTACTTGGGTCAGGCGGTTTTTGTAAAATTGAGGGGCGCATCACTTCCGGTAAACCTGTTTTTGTTAGAAACGAGTTCGTATGCTGCGAAATACCCAGGTTATATTGTGTTGTGGAAGGATGTACGTCAGATCCGAAGAAGAAGGGGAAATATGGGTTTACGGGTGATATGAAATTCTTTGCATTGCCCACATCTAAACAGCGCAAACTCTGCAGAAAATGGCGCTGTGATTACAACCGCTCACGTCACTACAAATTATGATCCAGACATTTTGCTGATCATCTTTACCCCAAGCTTTTTCGGTATAACAACTACAAATTTTTGCAGGGAACCCGGGGAGCACCATCTATCTAGAAAAGATTAATCAATCACTGGACTGATGATACCATCGAAATTGGAGACGCAACGTTCCTTCATACACTTAGATATAATTCTTCTGCAAGTCGACAGGGTCTTAACATGTTATCTTTTCAATAATAGTGACATGTAACTCCTCGATTCAGTAAAAACCTCTTTAATTTTGGTACTTTAAAACTTTCGAAATTCATGTTGAAAACCGGATGTTGATGTGTCCGCATTAAGTACAAAGTAAATGCTAGAATCATGCCGGAATACGGTCACTCGAAAATGAACTATTGATGGTACAGAAGAGAAACCTGTAAAAATTCTCTATCAGTTTTATAATTGATAATACCAAATTTTAGTATCACAAATTAAATACGTTTATACCTCATTTTGTCCACTTCCTAAATAAATTGTTGTTGACGTCTGGTATGATGAACTCACTAATCCATTGTACGTATAATCAACTTCACTCCAAATCAAAAAACTGTCATTGAACTGTATAGTAGATTTATCTGGCAAAAAATCTACCTGCAGAACCATCTCGTCATCAACGGATGGCGCCATTTGCTTGTATGGTGTACCAAAATTCCAAACGTACAAATGCACTCTCCAAGAGTTTGAAGTATTTTTAACTGTGAATGTCATGTCTAGACATTTGATATTTTTGCCCTTTGATGTTATTGTTAGATTTTTTATCTGAAGTGCAGATGCCTCTTTCTTCCATTTGTTTGTAACATTCAGTTTAAATTGTAGATCGTAGAAATGGAGCTGGGGAGTTTTAATATTAAATAAAGTTGTGTACATTGAAATATTGCACATCATAGGAGGAAGAGACGATCCTGGCACAATGGATAAATGTAAGGGAATCTGTAATGATACAATAAAAAAAAATTAGTACATGTAAATATTAAATATTTCCTAACCCAGATGGTCTTCAAAACGGGTTGATCAAATGATACTACGAAGTGCAAAGTAAATTAAGAGACGAAAATTTTGCAATTTTGTCTAAGCCTTTAAAAGTCAATTCAGAACAATTGTATCATACTTCAGTGTTGTAGGACAGAAAAATAATACAAGTCATTGACGGATTTACTCTAGTTTTTCTGTATGAAGTTATTCAAAAAGCAATTGCTGAGCGTTGAACCTTATCATAATCATCCTTCCCTGGTCCCAGGAATCATATTTGAACAAATATTCATGTATACGGAAACTTCCATACAAGCTTTGTATCACAGACTCGGGCACACTGAATTTTGCCAATATACTAGACTGTAAATGCTAAGATACCAGACTGTAAAATTTACTATTACAATTACTAAATTTCTCTGCAGGGGGACATGACACTTCAACAAATTTCTTGGTAATAACTGTGAATCCACTCTGCTCAATGGTTTCTTTTCAAGTGGCCACATAATCGCACAGAAGTTGTAGGCGCTGTGGGCAATTAACATACATATGTTGTTACATTTAATAAGAAAATGAATTTGTGGCTGAAATGAAATAAGAATATACGTGAAAGAGTTTTTAGTGGTTGAATATCACACACCACTCTCGTACTTACAGACTGTAAGGTCACGGGACCACGTTCTATACCGGATGTACAGTCACAGTTAATATTGGATTCATTTACATGGCACGCGTTTCCACAGGTCTCTATAATTTAAATAAATATGAAATTGAAAATGTGATTTCAAACAAAGATAATGATAACAGAATGACAGGCGTATCTGTCGCGTTTTACCTGATGAATCGAAGTACAGTATTGATATTATGACATCAGCAGAATCATGTTGTATAGATTTGACGCCGTTTCCCCAAACGCCACCTACATAAATCACGTGACCGTCGATTCGAGTATCAGCTGGTCTCCATAACAAAACTCTGTTCATCTTATAGCTGTACAAAATGCCACCAAATCTCCCGAAAGACCCATCAGACATAGCACTTCCGGTAGCAGGAAATAGATATCCGTTACTGGATCGTGATTTCACCTTTTGAATAAGTAAATTAAGTTAAAGTTCAAAAAGTCATGACGCATTTGTTTGAAGAAAAAGGGTCCGTTCCTGAAACGAGGTTATACACACCGTATCGTTTATTACACCATATCTATTTTAATATACGAAGTCTTTCAGAAACCATGTAGTATATACTAGTAGTATATACATTACACTTGATTGATTTGCTGACCTAGCCTCCAATCGTACATATCCCGTTGGGATCCGGGTTAGAATAGATCCACAGTACCCCTTGCTTGTCGTAAGAGGCGACTAAATGGGACGGTACTTCTGATTAAACCGGTCGCGGTAACTCAGTGGTTAGAGCGTTCGCTTCGTAACCGGGAGGTCGTGAGTTTGAGCCCCGTTCGTGCCATGGCCGCGTCAAACCTAAGACGAAAAATAGGTAGTGATTGCTCCTTTGCTAAGGGATCGGCATTTAGAAGTGAGAATCACGGGTCTTTCGGATATGACCTTTAAAACGGAGGTCCCGTGTCACTGTAGGCGTTGGTACGTTAAAGAACCCTGACTGCTACGGCCCTGAGCGCTAATGATTGATTGATTGTTGTTTTCCGCCACACTCAACAATTTTTCAGTCATCTGGTGGCGTCCAGTTTTTGTAGGTGGAACCCAGATACAATGTATCCGGGAAAAGACCACCGACCTTCCGAAAGTAAACTGGCAAACTTTCTCACATATATCGGCGCGGCCTCCCGCGTGGCGCAGTGGTTAGAGCGTCGGGCTCAAAGATCTGATGATCCTTGAGTCGGGGGTTCGAATCCCACTGTGGGACGTGGGTGCCGGTCTTTCGGATGAGACCGTATAAACCGAGGTCCCGTGTCGCAGTAGGTGTGGCACGATAAAGATCCCTCCCTGCTCAAAGGCCCTGAGTGCCGAGCATAGGCCTAAATTTGCAGCCCTGTCACCGGTAAAGGTGACAGCCGCCGGATAGCTGAAAAATTGCTCAGGTGGCTATAAACAAACAAACAATATATCGGCGCGAACGAGATTCGAACTCGCGCCGACTAGAGATGAGGCCCTGAGCGCTAAGCATAAGTCTAAATTTGTGGTACTTCACCTACAGCTGGTGACGTCTCAATATGAGTGAAAATTTCTCGACGGGACATAAGGGGCCGAGTGGTTAGAGCATCGGGTTCAAAATCACAAAGCCTCTCACCTCTGTCGGCGCGTGTTCGAATCTCGGCCGTGGTGTTATGTGAGCAAAGTTTGCCAGTTTATTTGCGGAAGGTCGGTGGTCTCTTCCCAGGTACATTGTATCTGGGTTCTCTCCTCCACCAACAAAAACTGGACGCCACCAGATAACTGAAAAGTTGTTGAGTGTGGCGGAAAGCATTAAATGAAATAATCAATCGACTGGACATAAAACAAACAATCGTTAACCAGGATCCCTACAGGTTAAGAATGTATGTGCAAAATAAAATTGTAGAATTCTAACATCATGTTTAGTTAAAGGTTACCGATGTGACCCAAAGGTCTCTTATTATGAGCTGACTCCACAATTATTAATGCGCTAAATCTAAAAACTTGGTAAAGGTAATATTTGGTCATTGTGTTATACGAAATTATTTCGTTACCTGAAATTTAAGAAAAGCGTCATTATAATCTAAGGTTTTTCCTTTATAATGTATTTGTCATTTACAATGTTGTAAAACATAATTTTATCTAAGATTCTTTTGGTTAGCAACTTAGCATTTCATCCATTATGACATACCTAGCTTAAACATACCTGGACATTAGTAATATATTTGTCTGTGGTGAAGTCTTGACCCAGTTGCACGATACCGGAGGTATTGATATTTTTCCCAAGCACCTCTGTTTTTTTAAAAAGTACATGAGACGAATCCAGGATCCAGGCCTTTATGTAAACAGTCCCTGAATTAAACTTGAGCGTCTCCGTTCCCCATCCATCCACAACACAAAACACGCTGACAGCAATACCTGTCAATCATTTCAAGCTACATGTATCAAGTGAACGCTCATGTGAGACATGTACATTAATATACAAGGTGAAGATAACCAACAGTAATCAATCTAATGATCTTATAAAAGTACGAGATCGAAAAGAGGACAAACATGGACTGTGACATACACCAGAACTAGTATCAGGTGCCCAGGTGGAGTAAACATCCGCTGTTAACCTGTCACACCCACCATATGCTCTCTGTCGTGATCAAGTATTGTTGATTCATGCATATTACTTTCCTGGTGGTTTGTTAGTGAATTACCTACCGTCAATTAAACTCTGATAAAACAAATAAATAATAATTTTAACAAGACGCTCTTACCAATGTCTTCTAAAAGAACGCCAGTTGAATCCCTGCCCCCAAAAGAATTTGCTAAGATCGGACAATATTGAATAATATTCCGGTGGCCATTTTGAAAATTGCTGACATTTCAAAAATTTACAGATCACCGTTTTATTTCCCCGAAAATCCACAGCTTCATGATTTCGGTTGTTAACGTAGCCTTGTTAGGTAGCCTGACAATTCCAACCCGCTTCGTTTTGTAATATTCGTCACAAGTTATGTACCCGGTCTTCAATTATTATAAACACAAATCATTATAACAGAAAAATTAAAAATATAATTTTCTACACATGAAATAAGCTCTTGAGTGTTAAAAAATGCTACAAAAGCCCGTGTGGCTAGGATTGGGACCAGTTTAGTTTAGCCATGAGTTTAGTATAATATTCCAACCTATCTGAATAATTAATATTTAAGTGAATTGAGATCATTTATTATCTAGATTATTATGTGGGGATATTAGTTCGTATCGACATTGTTCTGTTATGTTGAAAATGAACCGCGGTTCGAATTGACACGCTACCTGACATGGCTACATCAACAATTTGGTTTGCCATCCGCAGCGACCCCTACAAGTGGAGATCGGAAACATAAACATTAAAAATTGACGCAGTTTTGGTGACTATTTTGAATATTACCGCCATATTGTAAATTTCAACATTTTATTTGCTTCAACTAACCCTACATACCATAGTTCGTTGAAACAGGGTAAAGTTGAAAAATTGAATCATTTTCACGGCGAATTTCAAAATGGTGTACATGTTTTAAATGTTGAGGTACTGTTTAATGTGCTGTTGAACTACCACTATATACCAAATTTCATTGAAAACTGAGAATGTAGAAGTTTGATACATTAAAAATTCTGTTTTACAGGATTCTCACATACTTCTGTAGAAAAATAATTTGAAACCTCACCTCCTTTTTATACCGCAAAAATATACTTTCCCTCCCTTATATAGCAAACCTTTCATATTTAGTTTCATTTACGAACATAGGCCTACCATACTATACCACAAATACTAATTTGAGCTGACATCTAATCATTTCCAAGATCCGTTCTGGGAGATTTTGCTACGAGAAAAAAGAACGAGAAAGTAAGAGCTGTACAAAAACAACTTCTCCAAACGTCGCTTGGGAGGCTATAATATATGTTGGATACACACGAACTCTAAAGCCATAGGCGCCTAAATTTTGCAGCCCTTCACCAGCAATGGTGACTTCTCCATATGAGTGAAAGATTCTCGAGAAGGACGTTAAACAACATAAAATCAATCAATCAAAGAACTCTTACATTCACTATGTAATTACATTTATTAGCGCCACTTTGGCGGTTATTGATGACTAAATAATGGAGGTTATGATACATCCACTAATTTGGCTGTGGGTGCAAATGGGTACTTTCTATCTTGAGAAGATTCTATAACAAGAGGCATGGGGTCACAACGCTCACCTGATTTCATAAATCTTTGAATAAGAAATTGATAACAGGGCACACACGATCCCTGGACACACCAGAGGTGGAATCAGGTGCTTAGGCTTAAGAGGTGTAGACACCCCTTGTTGATCGTCTCGATCCCTATATCTTAATCATCAAAACGTGTAATCCGTAATCAAAATGTGTGATCCTTGCTACTCTTGAAAACATTAATAATATTTAAAATTTCCTACATATTCACATGTAAAACTTTAAATTCTTATTTCAGTCCTCGTCTAACCCCATGGGTCATGATTTTATGAAATATGAATCTGCATTACATTGCAATTGGAATATTTGCATATCAATATGACTTCATGGACAATGGTTCTTGAGAAGATTTAAAAACAAAAATATTTACACGCATTCCCATAAAATGATTTTTATTCCATAAAATAGCCCACTCTACTTCCCAATAAACTTGAATGTGCACTACCTAAGATAATTGCATACAAATCAAAAACCTGTCACCGTAGCTCAGTGGTTTAAGCTTTCGTTTCGTAACCGGGAGGTTGCGAGTTCGACAAACGTTTGCATAGTTTAACTTCATTTACAACTGATCTCGGCCATGGCACGAACGGGGCTCGAATTCACAACCTCCCGGTTACGAAGCGAACGCTCTAAATTGGCAAAATAACAATTTATAATCTTTGTAAAAAGGAATTTTAGTGTTTTCCATGAGAGGGGGGTGGGGTAAAAATATGTTTTCAGCTTCGCATTGATTTTTATAGTGAAATACGTGATATTATTCTAAATCATCGTTTTGTCAAATTTATCAACGTTTATGAAAATTCATATAAATATCTATATCGACGTAAATATCCTTTAAAAAGGACAACTTTTAAAACATTTATTAGATAGGTACATTTTAGGCGGTGAAAAAACACTACTGTTCGCAGTCGTTTGTGGTACTTCACCTACAGTTAGTGATATCTCAATATCAGTGATAAATTCTCAACGAGACATAAAGCAAACAATAAAACAACGAAGTTAGCCAATTTCCAGTTGTTCTTGAAAATATTTTCTCCCCATATCCTACCCTGGGACCATGAACAAACTTGAATAAGCTTTACCTGAAAATGCCTGCATATTAATAAGACTAATCATCCTGCTGCTGTTCTTGAGATATTTTTCAATACATGTGATTACATGTACACTATATTGGGAAGGATTCTATACAAGTTTCGTCTTTTTTAGCCCAGTGGTTATTCAGAGTAAGATTTTTAATAAATGAATCCTAATTTTACCCTCTATTCATTTCTTCCTCTTGGTAGAGGGATCTGATGCTTCGCTGAGTAATTTTGAATCTTCTGTACGCAAGGATACACTGAACCAAGTCTGGTTGAATTTTGCTCAGTGGTTGTAGAGAAGACATCAAAAATGTTTAAACTTTACAGACAGACGGACGAATGACAGTGGACTACGGACAACAGGTAATCAGAAAAGCTCACTTCAGCTTATGGCTTAGGTGAGCTAAAACTATTATGGAATTTCAATCAAATATTCACAACTGATTGATTTGATGACTGGAAACAGTTGACTAAATAGATGAAATTATCTGTAAAATGTACCTGATGTAGACAAAAAGAGATGCCACAGCCTTGATGAAGGTTGTCAGGAAATTAACAGAGATTGTATAATTCTGTATCATTGGGGAAAGTCATGGACAGTTTAATAAAGATTGGCGGTTGTAACGGAATATGTAGGAAAACAAAGATTGAGATACTTTTGCGGAAGTTATAAACAAACATATATTAGGAAACTTTGATGGAAGTTGTCTTCAAATAGAGATTGTGGTACTTTAACGGAAGTTGTAGACAACCAGACTGATTGATTGATTGGATATTGTTTGATGTCCCGCTCGAGAATCTTTCACTCATATGGAGACGTCACCATTGCGGTGAAGGGCTGCAAATTTAGGCCTATGCTCAGCGCCTATGGCCTTTGAGCAGGGAGGGATATTTTACGTGCCACACCTGCTGTGACACGGGACCTCGGTTTTTCGATCTCATCCGAAGGACCGCCCATTTAGTCGCCTCTTACGACAAGCAAGGGGTACTGAGGATCTATTCTAAAAACCCGGATCCCCACGGGTATGACGAAAAATTAAATATATGGAACTATAATTGCGTAAGCTCATTTTGATTGGACAATTACTGGTGTGATGTCTTAAACGATACACTCAAGACAATATCAAGAAAGAATATGGATGAAAGAAGACCGTCCTCATAGTCGTAAAATCATACCGCTAGTTTTGTAAGGAACCCAGAGTCTGAAGGTCTGATTGCTGACTCCATATACTGTTCCGCACAGTCTTGAGAACTTTGAAGTACTACCATAATACGTGACACTATCGACAAAAACAGCACCTGTAAAATGTCATAATGATAGAATTAAATTGATGAAGGGATAGATATTGATGAAATAGGATTAACGACGTAGGAAAGTTTGAAAAACATATCATTCATCCATATATATATATATATATATATATATGTGTGTGTGTGTGTGTGTGTGTGTGTGTGTGTGTGTGTGTGTGTGTGTGTGTGTGCTTTTGAAATCATTATCCTTCTGCGTAAAATTGTTTATACTAATGTAACTGACTAATTTTGCTTAAAAATAGAATTTCTTTCATCTTCTGCGGCCGAGTGGTTAGAGTATCGCGCTCAAAAACACAAGGCCTCTAACCTCTAGTCGGCGCAGTTTCGAATCTCGCTCGCACCGATATATATCAGAAAGTTTGCCAGTTTACTTTCGGAAAGTCGGTGGTCTCTTCCAGGGTACATTGTATCTGGGTTCTCTCCTCCACCATTAAAAACTTGACGCCACCAGATAGCGGAAACATTGTTGAGTCAATCAACCATCTTCTGCGGTCTGGTATGTTTGACGCTTGCATTGTTGTTTTCTTGTATTTTCTTGTGATTTAATATACCGTGCATTACATTCACTCCTAACTTGATTGACATCTGAAAGAAATTTAGATTGACGCCCCGGGTGGACATTAGCATGTTCGCATGTATGAAACATAACTGAGTGACGATCGCCATCAACAAATAATTTTATAATTTATGAAAAGATAACTAACAGTATTCAATCTCGTAATTCCTATAGAAAATACAAATCAGAAAGATGGGGAAAACACGGAATCCCCTAGTTTGTTTGTTTGTTTTACGCTCGGCATATATAAGTGAGAATCATGGGTCTTTCGGATACAACCTTAAAACGGAGGTCCCGTGTCATGGTAGGCGTTGGAACGTTAAAGAACCCTCAGTGCTACGGCCCTGAGCGCTAAGCGTAGGTCTAAATTTGTGGTACTTCACCTACAGCTGGTGACGTCACGGTATGAGTGAAAAAGTCTCGACGGGACGTAAAACAAAACAAAACAAACAAACGAAGCGAACACTCTAACCACTGAGCTAGCGCGACCGGTAAACGCTGTCATTAACGTTGGTTAAACGCAGTTCTACTGAAACATGTTGCAGATGAGAATTACGCTATCACTTCATAATATTTAGAGGCGGCTTTTGACGTTAGGTCATAATAACGCTAAGGGAGGCTTTTGCTTGGATCGTCTCTCTTTCTCATACACACTGAGAGAGAGAGAGAGAGAGAGAGAGAGAGAGAGAGAGAGAGAGAGAGAGAGAGAGAGAGAACAAGTTTCTATATGTATAATGAATTTGTTTCAGCTTTCCGTTACGTTTAAGAGTTCATTGCAATATTTGTGTTTTTCAAATTATTCAACCGGTCACATTATCTCAGAGGTAGAGCGTTCGCTTTGTAACCGAGAGTTCGTGAGTTAGAGTCCCACTCGTGCCATGGCCGCTGCAAATTCAAGACGTAAACGTAGGTAGTAACTACTGTTTCGTCAAACGCTTTTCATGTAGAATTGAGAATCACGTGTCTTTCGGATATGACCTCAAAAACGGAGGTCCTGTTTTGCGACAGGCGTTTGCACGTTAAAGAACCCTACTTGCAACGGTATTGAATTTGTGGTACTTCACCAGCAACCAGTGACGTATCAATACGTTTGAACAATTCTCGATGGAACATAGAACAGTCAACAATAAATTATTCAAATGTAATGTGTATCTTGTATGATTCTCTTAGTTTTACGTCAAATAACAGTATGAAACGTGAAGATAATGAAAAATGAAAAAAAAAAATTGGAATCTCAAAAAGAATACAAAATTAAAAGAAGGGCAAACACGGACCCCTGGACATACCAGAGGTGAGATCAGATACATAGGAGGAGTAAGCATCCATTGTTGACTGCTCACATCTATCTTGATCAGGTGAACGAAGTAATCCGTGGTCAAAATCAGTATGTAAAGAAGAGTCTAACAATTTATATGAAACGTGTCAGACAGCGGTCGACCTAAATGCAGGTTGTCAATATACCTACCATAGAGTTAACGAGATACTAACATGCTCTAGTTTATCGGATCAGTTAAGAGACACAAATACCATACCCTGATGATAATAGTTTATTAATACATAAAATGGGAAGTTAACAATGGAGATGCTAAAGTAACCCTTCTTGTCATAAAATTGAGATTTCTGTTTGCTGTTAACATCTATGTTCAATATACCAAAATATGAAGCAGATTTGGAAGACTGTGGTGTCTTTTATTGCAAGATCACTGGGATATATTGAATCGACATACAAATTAAAATGAACATTGTTAATAAATAAACCATCAACGATATATCAGATGTTGAATTGAAGATTACAGCAAGAGATGTTTTCTTCTCATTGGAAGCTTTTGAATAATTTCTGCGCCTTAGGGTAAATTTATTTTTATATAGGGCGCTATATAAATGCATATATTATTATTATTATTAATGAATATAGAAACAGGTCGGCTATTAAAGAAGCACAATTCGTACCCACAGAAATTCTACGGAACCCTTTGGAAGACTTATCATCAAATTGTAAATGAGGAACTCCAGCATCGTTTTATTATCAATTTTACTATATTTTGACTTAGAAACAACAGAACTTAATAACTGCATGTATTTTGAACACACAAATGGGAAATGCTGCACAATCCCCTCACAATTCATTGCTAGAGAGGATATATTTATAGGACCATGTGTGTGTGTAAAACAGTAAGCTTGTAAGCACTCCGAAGCCATATTTAGCTCGACTGATTTGATAGTTCACATATAGCTTTGTTATTAAGAGAGAAAGTGTTTGACAAACCACAATTGGAAACAACAAACAGTAAAATCTAGTGAAGTGTTTATTGGGTGTGGACTATGATTGATTGATTGACTATATACTATTAAAAAACGTAGGGGATACTGTATGTTACGATCAACATGTTCACATAAACAACGGGATACGAAACCATGTTGTATAGTTCATTAACTAGGAAGTATTTGCAAAGAAATCCCATCAACCAAACACATCTGCACGGGATGCTACTGATGATCAAGGGTGTTGTGCCACAAATTTGCATGCCTCTGAATTGGAAGGTTAGAGCCACTCTAAAGGAAGATTTTGAAGAGAAAGCATCAGATTATTATTTGTTGAAGTCGTTAATTAAGCAGAGTACATGCACAGGATGAGAGGTTACGTGCCCTTGGCATGCTACAGGTTGGCACAAAACAGGTCGCTTGACGTCTCAATATGAGTGAAAAATTCTCGACGGGACGTAAAACAAGCAATTATTAAACATCATGATTATTTATAATGGAGGTACTACTACATGTATATTGGAAGCTATAATCTTGTCTTTTTGAAGCAGACTGTTCAGAGATGTTAAAATCCTATTATAGTGTATGCATCATTAGCAGACACCTTTACTTTAGTGTCTACCAATTTCCTGGCTATGCACATTCAGTGATTGACTGTTTTGGGTTTTACGCCGTTTTGGCAGTATTTCAGCCATTCTTCGGCGGTTAGCTAACGTAAATTGTCTTGGTTGTGAATGTTGAAGATTCCCTGACGGCCCCCAATGAGTATACTCGTTTTCAAAACAGAGAAAAGATCTTTCGCGTACCAAGGAGGTTGTTGATCCTTGACATGGAGCACATTTTAACGTCCCATCCGACGGACATAAAAGCTAGAAATACATACACAGATAAAATACATATGATTTTGAATATATAAATAGTTGTATATCATGAAATCTTCAAACAGTTCTGTAAAAATCGCACACTTGTGAATATTTGATTATAATATGATAGTCAATATATGTAAAACGTTCCTGTATTGATTGCACGTTATTAAAACGTCTATTTCGTATGGGCGTAAAATCACTTCATTCTAAAAGAATGTGATATATAGTTAATGGACAGTCACAAGATATACATTCGGACTGAGTTTCCCCATTAAGTAGATATGGATGAGTCAATTTTGAATGTCCGATGCGTATTCTTGAAATAATAACTTCGTCCGCGCGTATGACAGTATGACGTTATATAGTTTATTTACTTTTTTTTAAATTTACTTGTCTCACAGAAATCCCAACAGGTTTGTGAAAGAGGATTTACATATAATTCTATAAAATATTTTAAATCAGTATGGGAAATTTGAAAGTGTACAATATCATATTTAAATGCATCTTTAGCCGCTTTGTCCGCTTTGGTGTTGCCATGGATACCAATATGACTTGGAATCCAGCAGAACTCAACTATTTTAACTTGTATATTTAGAAGATAGTGCTGATTTAAAATATCTACAATGTATGGATGATCAATATCACTAACTGGTTGTAGACAAGACAGAGTCTGCGAATACAATAAAATGTTCGTCATTAGACGTTTTAATGTATCAAACTCAAGCTGGATAGCGTTAATTTCGGCGGTATAAATTGATGCTCCATTTGGGAAGACATGCAGAGAAAACGTCTTTGTGATTTCTGCAGAAGCAACGACTTTATTTTGGTCTTTTGAACCATCTGTATAAATATCAATTGTAGAATGTTTAGATTTTTTTTATTTCGGATACTTTTTGCATGAAAAGAATGGAATTTATGTCAGACTTTTTATATTCAGAAAGTGATGTGTCTACTTTGGGTTTTAGTCATTTCCATGGCGGTATTTCAGAACGTTTTGAGGGTTTTACAATGTCTAAAGGTAAGGTATTGATGTTTCTAAACTCTTAGACCAATTGATTTTATACAAATCTTCTTTATTTTTCTTTTTTGTCATATAAATCTTAAAATAAAACTGTGGATGGAAGACGCAGTTGAATGCAGGATTGTCAGAATTATTTCTTAATTTAACAATGTATCGAAGATAAGTCTCATTCTACGTAGGTCGAGAGCTGGTTCGTTTGCCTCAACATACACACTATCTACAGGAGAGGTTCGAAAAGCTCCAGTGCACGGTCGAATTCCTTGGTGGTGGATTGCGACTACATCACTGCTTTAAAACATTTTTATGTCGTAGACATTTGCATATAATTAAAACCCGCTAATTATTGCAATTTCAGTTATTTGAAGATTTATTTTGGGTAGGTCTAAAGAATGCAATTTCCCGTATTTTCTGAATCTGTCGGGGCTGATTTCTTAGTTCTACGAAACCGATTTATCGAAACTGTAAATGTAGTTATTAAAGATGAATTTTGCCATGATAGTAAACATGTGTATGCTATGAATGTGGTGCGCATTTGTCTGCCATTTTAGATTGACATTGAAGTCGCTCACCTTCGACAGATTGAGAAAATACGGGAAATTGCATTGTTCAGACCTATCTAAAACAACTTAGAATATCTTAATTCTACGAAAATTTCTACTACATGAAAACTTACCCTTACATTCAACATTGTCACCAATACTAAATTCAACATAATATAAAATATATGTATATAGATATATATTCCAAACTATTAGCAAAAATCAGAACGCCGAAAATAACTCGACCGGTTTCATTTTCAGTCTTCAAAAGTTATGTATTAATCTATATGCGTTTTGATTTATATCTATCTCTCTATCCATCCATCCAGTTGAACTTCGGTATCTCAAACAGCGGTATCTTGAATACCGTGGATATATCGAAGTGATTCGGAAGTCCCGACCACGTATTCTTTTAGTATTTTACTTTTGATATCGCGAATACTTGGAAGTTTTTTTTCTCGATCCCAATGACTTCGAGATAACGAGGTTCATTTTATATATATATATATATATATATATATATATATATATATATATAACATCATCGTCACAAGCCACAGCTGAAAAGCGTATGAGAAGAACACAATTAAGTCGTGATTTCTGTTGATGATCTATCCTTTCCCTTCCAGTTTTTTAAATTACAAAGGTCTGTTTTTCTTTTGTCTAAGTTTATAGATCTTAAATACGCGACAATTGCAAGCAGAGGAGTTTCACGAAAGCACTATCCCGCTTTTGTATACCCTTCAAACTTGGACCGATACAGGTTCCCATTAAGAAGGGCACACGCAATCCATTATCGAAAGAGAGAAAACTCAATAGACGGGGGGACGAGAAGTGAAAAAAAAATGCATCATAAAGAAGAGAAATATTTCTCGCACACTTTTTCTCGGAGTCACCACTGCGCTGTGACCTTTGAACACTGAAGGAACCGATCTCGATGCTCATTCTGTAGTGTTTGTCCTTGATGCAGTGTGTATTGATACAATGATTCATATATTATACATAATTCTTTTCGACCCCCCTCCTTCTCAGAAGAACATTCTTCAATATCTCCCTCCGGAGAGAGAGATGAAGCGCATGGATCAATATGATTAGCAGGGCAAGCTGAAGCTACTGACAAAATAAATTATTCAAAGTCTACAGTTTGCAAATTTACGGCCGTTATAACAATCAAATTTGCCAATACAACCCGCTTTTGAGTAAAATGCTGTCTGACATGTTTCATGCCAATTAAGGCCGTTCCATGAACGCTGATTTTTAACTAAGGGTTACTCCGTATAAAGGGCTCACGGCGGGCGAGTCTACTCTTAGGCACCTGATCCTACCTCGGGTATGTCCAGGGGTCCGTGTTTGCCCAATTCCGAATTTTGTATTCTTGTAGAAATACATTAACCAAAGAGAAAATTTGAAAGCAGACAGTCATTAAGGAATTCATATTAGTTTTAGTACTGTATCTCTAAAACAAAGACGAAGATATTCACATCTCAAAGCAAATCATAAATTCATAAAAAAGTGAAACGAAACAAAAACGTTTTTAATATTAAAAAAAATAATATCACATATTTCTGGACATAATCATTCATTCGAAACAAAAAACAAAAGGCATGTAATTTTTTTGTTTGTTTGTTTATTGTTGTCTGAGCAATTTTTCAGCTATCCGGCGGCTGTCACCTTTACCGGCTGCACATTTAGGCCTATGCTCGGCACTCAGGGCCTTTGAGCAGGAAGGGATCTTTATCGTGCCACACCACTCAGGGCCTTTGAGCAGGGAGGGATCTTTATCGTGCCACACCTACTGCGACACGGGACCTCGGTTTATACGGTCTCATCCGAAAGACCGGCACCCACGTCCCACAGTGGGATTCGAACCCCCGACTCAAGGATCATCAGATCTTTGAGCCCGACGCTCTAACCACTGCGCCACGCGGGCGGCTAAAGGCATGTAATGGATATACATTAAAATTCAATATTTTTTAAGATATATAATGTTTAAAGCACTTCCCATCAACTACTAAACTTAAAATCTAAATCTAATATTAAAATGACTCTGATAAGAATACCTTCTGCCTCAAACATATATCCATCAGATGTCATCAACTGCACGACAACAAAACTTGGCCAGTCGCCAAGAGAATGCGGGATTTCCAAGAAACTTGATGCCGCCACTGATAAAAAAGCAAAAATTATATAAATGCAGTGTGTATCTCGTATGAACCCCATACCTTTACTTCAAATTTCTATTCTCCATGACTGCGTAGTGTGTGATGATTGCGTGAGATGTGATGATTGCGTGGCGTGTGATGATTGCGTAGTGTGTGACGATTGCGTGGCAAGAATTCCATCGTTCTATGACTCGCGCTAGTCACATGCTATTAGGAGATATGTTTCCGTATGTCTCGAATTCAACGCCGGATAAGGGCGTAAGTGGGTATCCATTCCATATATAGTGAATTTGCCTTATATATATAGATATATATATATATAATCTCTCTCTCTCTCTCTCTCTCTCTCTCTCTCTGTGTGTGTGTGTGTGTGTGTGTGTGTGTGTGTGTGTGTGTGTTTCTGTACTAAAAATATATACTAAAAGTTGTTTACCGTCACTTTTTATTTGATGAATTCCGTTGGATGTGAAATTGGCCGGGGGAAAATCACAAACTCTCCAGGCACGAATACGTACATAGGCAGTATGAAAGCTTGCCTGGAAGGGCCCGGTGTAAACCGATCCTCCTGAAATGAAATGATAGCATTGTGAAATAGGTGTGGTGGAATACATTCCTTTTCTACCGGAAATTCAATTTTCTAAATATAAAGTAAACCCATGGCACTATAGCTTTCTCTATGCAAAAGATGATATCACGTGATTCGGATGCATTGTCCACCGTTTTAGAACATACACACACCTTTATCGTTTGTTGGTTGGTTTGTATCTTGTTTAACGCCCCCCCCCCCCCCTTGAGAATCTGTCACTCATGTAGAGACGTCACCATTGCCGGTGAAGGGCTGCAAAATTTAGGCCTATAATCGGCGCTTATGGCCTTTGAGCAGGGAGGGATCTTTTTCGTGACACGGGACCTCGGTTTTTACAGTCTCATTCGTAGGACCGCCCCATTTAGTCGTCTCTTACGACAAACAGGGGGGTACTGAGGATCTATTCTAGCCCGGATCCACACAGGACCGCCTTTATCGTAATGTACTTTAAAAAGAAATAGTGTGTCTTTGAGATACATGTATTTATTTATATGTAATTTATGTACCAATACACTAAATTTACCCTGATAAATTGTAAATTAGCTATATACACGTGTAGTTATCATCATCTGAAATAAATTGACGTTTCTTTTCTAATTTTCTAAATAACTGATTAAATATCCCCGATTTTCACAATATATGAAAGGTACAATGTACTACTTCGGTTTTAAATTTTACACACTTCCTGTAGATCATTTGGTTTGGTTTTGAACATATTTTATTGTGTATAACACATACTGGCATATATATAGTAGTAGCATTAAATCAAAACATCGCATCCCCTTTGTATTCTAGTAAATTATCTTGTATTAAATTGTTTGATTATTGAGCACGTCAATCAAAATAGCGTGGCAATCACACTTGTTTGAAGTTACATCTTTTAGTTTTATTATCCGGTAATATTTTAAAAATTAATGTTTTTGTCATAATTTTCAATACATATGAGCGCAGATATTTTTCCTCAAGGTAAATTCGGTGCGAAGCTCAAGAAAAGTGAGGGGGTGTTCTTTTATTTTCGTGATCACTTGAGACGTATATCTAGTACATTATAACATAATTAGGGTTTGAACGAAATATCTGTTTACGATAACTAAAATGCATTGAAAAAATTTATCAGTTACGTATGCAATATATGTATTCAGTGAAAACCATGCACAACCTCCATTAAATAAAAAATATATAATTCGAGCATAATTTCCAGTGACCGAATAAATAATGTCACGTGATCTGTAAACTGGGAAAGCACGAGGTCTGTTCACATTCCGACTGTCCAATGTGTTTAAATCTACCCACTTTGTTTATCATTATTCATTAAAGGAGTGAACGATTACAAACCATGACGAAAACTGCTTGTAGTAGAGTTTGAAAATCAGTTGAATTTTCGGCATACCTCATAAAAAATACAAAAGAAAAAAAGGGAAGTATCAGAAACCATCGTCTATGGCATCTATGTATGAAAATTTAGCTTTTGTATAGTAAAATTACTTTTATTGACGAGGAAAAATTGGGGCCAAATCCAAAAGCTGTTTCACCTCATCCTTTCACACATGAAAATTTAGACCCGATACTATGTCAGTTTAAAACACGTTTTTACATCACTATCTGGTAAACTCTTGTTCTTTATTAGTATCCGGTAATTTTTTTCTGTTCATTATGGCTGTAGATGTCCATCGCTATCTATGTAAAGTAGGGTATTGTGTACGCTAGAGATCTAATACCAACGGACCAAACCAAAAATGACAATCCGCGAAATTATTCCTCCGTGGAATTAAATACGTTTAATATACTTTAATTCATCTTAATACGCTGGCCCCGTTGGGATCCGGGTTGTTAGAATAGATCCTCAGTACCCTTTGCTTGTCGTAAGAGGCGACTGAATGGGGCGGTCCATCGGATGAGACCACAAAAACCGAGGTCCCGTGTCACAGCAGGTGTGGAAGAATAAAGATCCCTCCCTGCTCAAAGGCCCTGAGAGATGCCTTCTCGAGCGGGACGTTAAACAATATATAATTAGGCAATCAATTTTAATACGTTGAGTATTGATATGCTAATCTGTGAACACTTAATAATTCCAGCATTCTTGGCCTACTGCAGAACACACCTGTAAATATATTGTGTCCTCGCTTGAAGTCGTTATTATGATAAGTACTCATCTTAATTAGTAAATACCAATAATATGCGTCCGGAGTATACTAAAGGGGGGACCAAGAGCCTTTAAATCCAAGAAGATATTTATTATTCATAAGTGTTAATTAAAATGGGAAAATGTTACAATTATTCTATTTCTTGCCAATGCATTAAATTTTGGAATTGATCTTCAGTTTAAAAAGAAAAATAATTTAAATGCATCCGCGAGGAACACACAAAATGCTAATAATCAAAATTAATTATTTGAAAGCGACAATTTCTGGATTTACCTGTGTAAACTAGCCGTCCCTTGTCAGTATACGAAGACACGTCTGTGGATTTGGGAACATACAGCTTCACGTGTTTGTTGTTGTACCTGTATACCACCCCACCATACATTTTGTCTCGATCGTCATCTCTTTGTGCTGTGCCAATCCCAGAAAAAATATATTGAATTCCGTTCTTTGTCACGTTAATTTGGACGTCTACTTTACCTGGGTACTCCCCTAAATCATGGTCTATAGTAAAAGGACCAACAGTCTGGGACTTCAGTATCATCCAGTCACTTACGTAATGTACAGCATCGGAGTATTGGATACAGTCTGTAATGACAATAGATAGTGTTTATGTATCTCAAATGAGCTCGGTCTGTGTATGAGCAGTTTTTCAATCGAGGTAGGCTACCGACAAACAGTTGGTTTTCACAGAGGTTTCAGCAATCTCATTTAAAAGTCGGTTATTCCGCAAATTCTAAGGTCGTTATAACAGTCTAGTTTGCCACAAAACCTGTCACTGAGTCAAATTCTGTATGACGTTTTCATACCAATTGAAAGGCTGTTCTTTACACACTGATTGACTACGGATTACGCTGTTTATTTTATCAAGATCTTGGGCCCAAGGCGGGCGTGACCGGTCGACAGGGAATGCTTAATCTTTCTACGCATCTGATCCCAAATCTGATATATCTAGGGGTCGATCGTTTTTGCCCTACCCCTAATTTTGTATTTCTCATGAGAGTTGTGAGACTGATCAGTATTCGTTATCTTCCCATTTTCATGCACTGGTATGTGCGTTATACATGTAAAAAACCTGAATTATACATAGTTTCATTACACAAACATTAAGCCATCGTTTATCAATTGAAACAGGTACACGTACGTATGTAGATGGAATACTATTGACAGATTGAGAGTATGCAAAATATGCGATTGTAAAAGTATTGGTGACAGTTTACACTTGTCAAGCAACAAACAAAAAGCCATTGGGTCTTAACGGCCACTTGAGTATCACAGCCCATACAGGGAGTCTCACACATTTCCATACAAGTCTCTTGTGAACATGTTTATGATCTTTCACAAAACACATACAATTCCTTTTCAATTGCAGAACAGGGCAAAATGGAAGTTTGATGCATATGAATTGTTTTAACATTCCGTAATTATTTTTTATATTTTTATTATGTGGCCATATTGGCTCTACATAAGGGCCTGAACCCAGGAGCCAAGATTTCATAATTTAGTTAGAAAGCTTCACAGACATCATAATTTTACTCAAATATATATAGTAGTAGAGAAGAGTTTCTAAGATTTAATACATTTTTCACTGTATTGCCATATTGGCTCCAAGCTAGGGCCTGAACCCCTGACCCAAGAGTCACGATTTTCACCATTTAGGTAGAGAGCTTCATGGACATCATAAGTATGCATTTAGTTTCTCTCAAATATACATGGGAGTAGAGAAGATTTTTTAAAGATTTGATACTCTTTCACTATATGGCCATATTGGTCCCACCCTAGGTTACAAATCCCTGACCCAGGAGTCATGGGTTTCAAAATTTAAGTAGAGGGCTTCAGGGACATTATTACCATGTATATAGCTTTTCTCCAATAAATATGGAAGTAAATAAGAATATTTTCTAAGATTTAATGCATTTTTTATATGGCCATATTGGCCACACCCAAGGGACTGAACCTCTGTTCCAGGGACCTTGGATTTCACAATTGTGATAGAAGGCTTCATGGACCATGGATTTAGAATTTATTTAGCATTCCTCCCACATGTGTGGGAGGAGAGAATACCTTTTAACAATGCATAGCGTTGTACGGTAATTCATTTCACAATTTATATTCCTCTTATATTCTTAGCATATTTTGCCCTGCCCTTGAGACCTCAGGCGTTGTAAGGTAATAAATTTCACAATTTATATTCCTCTTATCCTCGGGCCACCGTGGCCGAGTGGTTAGAGCATCGTTCCCTAAACCACAAGGCCTCTCAACTTTAGTCGGCGCGGGTTCGAATATCGCTCGCGCCGATATATGTGAGAAAGTTTGCTCATTTACTTTCGGAAGGTCGGTGGTCTCTTCCCGGGTACATTGTATCTGGGTTCTCTCCTCCACCAATAAAAACTGGACGCCACCAGATAACTGAAAAATTGTTGAGAGTGGAGGAAAGCAACAAACAATCAATCAATCCTCTTATCCTACAAATGCTAAGTTAAAAATATAAAATTGTAAAGATGCACAACGACGGATGAAGACTAATGGCAATAGGTCACCTGTGCGACTTTGGTAACCTAAACTATTTATTAGCAAAAGATCTCATAAAACCCCTAAAAAGATATAAACAATGCAGAAATATGAACATAATTGTCCACATTTGTTAGTGATGTAACGCGTATACTAATGAGCGTAACATTTGATACATGAACAAGAACCTGTCGGTTCATATCAAATATGGCTTGTAACTTGACAAGAGTTTAAACGCATGACTCATCAAATAAAGTTTCTGATTTGATGCCTGAAAACGTTTTTAATTACAAATATATATATATATATATATATGCTCTCAACCTGCAAAATCAAATCTACCAGCGCTGGATCACCCTCCCATTTAGCCATGTTAAAACATACTAGCCACATTGATTGATTGATTGTTTGTTTTACGTCCCGTCGAGAATTTTTCACTCATATTGAGACGTCACCAGCTGTAGGTGAAGTACAATTAGGTAAATTTAGACCTATGCTTAGCGCTCAGGGCCGTAGCAGTGAGGGTTCTTTAACGTGCCAACGCCTACCGTGACACGGGACCTCCGTTTTTAAGGTCATATCCGAAAGACCCGTGCTTCTCACTTCTAAATGCCGAGCGTTTGGCGAAGGAGCAATCACTACCTATTTTTCGTCTTAGGTTTGACGCGGCCATGGTACGCGCGGCCATGGTACGAGCGGGGTTCGAACTCACGAAGCGAACGCTCTAACCACTGAGCTACCGCGACCGGTCTACTAGTCACATTAAAACATATGTTTCTTTTGATGACGATTGAATTGTTGCACAAGGTGAATGATAAAGGAAATATGATATCCAATCATTTGACATAATTCTAACAGGATTACGTCACACAATACATATAAGTACTAGTTTCTGTAATAATCACGCAAAATAATCAAAATAAGTGGCATATTCATATCATGATTTATTCTAAATATGATTAAATGTAAACATTAAGTTTTCATTTGATCATAAAATTCATTCAATGTCAACTGAAATAGTTATTTACGAAAATATGTGTGCCATTTCCTATATCCTCATGAAAACCGCCTAATTTCAGTTGATGATAAAAATATTCATCGGAAATTAATTACTTTCATAAAGCATACGATCTGCAATTTAAAACTTAAAAGCATATTCGATAAATATCCACTTTCTATCCTGAAAATATGTGGTCTGCATAAAGGACAACTATATTGATAATACGTGGTCTGCATAAAGGACAAACTATATATTTGTGGTTTGCAATTTAGTATGATACTTACACGTTAAGAACCAAAAATAACAGAAATATTTCCAATTTATACAGCAGTCCATTACTCTGTCTTCTCTGTTCATTTGATCATGACAGTAGTGATGAAGTCCCTATTCGTGAATTTTAAATTTTCGTATTAGAATAGACCAACGAAACAAAGGCCATAAGGTAATTGTATGGACTAGAATGTCATTAAAATCATCTCTATATAAAAGCATGGAAATGTTTGATACGAAATGCACATTTGTACTATGATAAACTAACTATCTGAACTGAGAATCCTGGGAAAACTACTTAAATTTATGCACGGTTGGTTGGTTGTTTATTGTTTAACGTCCCGCTCGAGAATATGGAGACTTTTCATGAATGTCGATGAAGGGTTGCTTTTCTCAAGGTCATAGGAGACAATTTAAAAAAAAAAAAAAATTTTGCACGAAACTGTGTTCTTCTTTACTTACTTAGAATATGTAAATAAGTCATTCGGAAAAATTCACAACGTTTAACAGACGCTGCAGATCGTCAAATATCGATGTATCAAAGTAGTGCAAGAAATCAACTTGAAGCAGGCGTCCAAGGTATCAGGCCGCAGAAGATACGAAGAAATCATTCGATTAATTTTTTTATTATTATCTTTGCTTCAGATTGGACCATGCTGACAAATATGCATTTTGTCCATCGCTACAGTATGAGAAGTAAATTTTAAAGTCATACTAATTTTAAAGTCATACTTTGATTAAGATATCTTTTAGTTATCAAAATGTTAGTAGAGACAATTTTACGCAGAAGTTCAACGACTTTAAAAGGCATATATGTACATGTATATATGTTTGGAGTTTTGTCTTGGTGAGACTCGATGAGAGCATACCTGCACGAATGTTTGTAATTAGTATCTACATGATCGTTAACATTGTCATGTGAAACAAGTCTGATCAGATTTAGTTTTTAATCTAAATACATAAATAAATATATTAACGATGAATAAACCTAATGGTATATGTTGAAATTTGGATAATCGGAACCCTCTTCTGTTTGGAAAATAGAAAGAAAATCCGAAAGGAAACATAATGGTGGAGCGATATTGAAATACCAGTTTATATATTAAATGAAATTAACCAGATTTTTGCGGCCATACGAGACTTGGGAGGGTAATTGTTCTCTACTGAAGCACACATTTACACATCCGTTTCCTTACTAAGGCCAGAATTTAAAAAAAAATATATATGAAAAAAATAAATTTTAAAAAAATCCTATTTATTAATGTTTATGATTAGTATATTTATCTGAAATATCTAAAATAGCTGAACACAGTACATGTAAAATTCCTTGAAAAATAAATTTCAAATATGCGATGTGTGCAAGGAAGTTAGGATCCGTTTCATATGATTATAAAATAATCCAGAGACGGGGTGGATTTTAGGCCCATGGAATCGGGAGGACCCTCCCTCCTTTCTTGACAATGATCATTATCAGATTCTGTTATTTTCATATGCATTTGAAGATATATTGGGTGACCGGCCCCTCCGCTAGTTTGAGTAGTAGTAGTGAATGATATGAATTGAACCCATACAGCAAAAATCGACGGTTGTGAGTACAATGAAGCAGAGGCAGGGAAGAGGATGCTGCGTGCCTGAGGTTAGAAATTTTGCAGATAATAACTACCTGTAATATTTTTTATTATCTCCAGAAAATCTACCCTCTGAAAAGTATCATATATTTATCATTAACCAGTCAGTATTTTTTTTTAATCGGTTCGGAATGACGTGAATTTTGATCGACCTTCTTGTTCCTCCTCCGATGAAAAATCTTTGAAGTGACTAACAGTTGCATTAATGATGAGTTCAAAGTGATATCCTTGTACAACAAACCCCGGCCCCTGGTCATGAAACTCCTCCAGTAGCGAAATAGATCGTCTATCATATCTATTGTCTTCCTTTAGTTTTGATTCACAATTCCTACTGTGGTCTCAAAGTTAATCGGGAACGATAATCAGGTAACTATTTTCTATTCTGCACACCTTTGCACTTAGATTTGTTAGAGTTAATATCGTTATGATTTTTTTTTAAAAGCATATCTATAAGGTGTTAAAGAAACAAAGTTGAAAATAAAGGAGAGAAAAAGTATTGTTAAAAATCGTCTCCTATGACCGGTCATTAAGTTTGGGGAAGAAAACACAATGGCGGACACAACGTCGTAACTTTCGCTCTCTGTGTGATGTGGACGACCAAAATCGGAATCATCAGAATATTTCGTAGGAGGTTTGTTTCTAATCTCGGCTGAGATTTGGCTCGGCTGGATATTTGGACTGGAGCCTTCACCGAATCTCGGAGCAGTCCTTCATAATTCATGTCTGGAAATTTACACACGGCCTCGGCCGACTCTAGCAATTAATATGCACTTAGGTGACCCTGCTGTTCGCTTCAAATAACGATTTAACAATTAAACTAACTCTCTACCACTATTAATGCTGCATAGCTTACCGTTTAGGTATGTAAATCCCAAAATAAAATCAATCACTGTGCTTCGAACAGCCTAACAATCACAATTCCGTTCAAAATATGGTTCTCAATCATTTACCTCCTTCAAATTGAAGAGTTCCTATAGCCTGTATCTTTCTTGATGTAGTAAGTATTGTAAATAAATCAGAGATTTAAATAATTATTTTAAAAATTGTTTTGACTAATTACTAATGTTTGTTTGTTTGTTTTTTTATTTATAGTCGCCTGAGCAATTTTTCAGCTATCCGGCGACTGTCACTATTACCGGTGACGGGGCTGCAAATTTAGACCTATGCTTAGCACTAATGGCTTTTAGCAGTGAGGGTTCTTTTACGTGCCACACCTGCTGCGACACGGGACCTCCGTTTATAAGGTCCCATCCGAAAGACCCGTGACTCTCACTTCGTAATGCCGAGCTCTTGGCGAAGGAGCAATCACTATCTATTTTAACGTCTTAGGTTTGACGCGGCCGGCCCGAGCGGGGCTCGAACTCACGACCTTCCGTTCAAGAGGCGAGAGCTCTACCACTGAACCACCGTGATCGGTCTAATTACTAATGAAATCTACCAATAAATAAATAAAAATAAATAAATAATGTGGGTAAAATTGTCTCGAATGTAAATCTGATGATAGTAGATAATGTGATAATTATATATACAATATGTATTTTATTTTTAAGAAAGAGGGGCCTCCGTGGCCGAGTGGTTAGAGCATCGGGCTCAAAATCACAAAGCCTCTCACCTCTGTCGGCGCGTGTTCGAATCTCGGCCACGGCGTTATGTGAGCAAGTTTGCCAGTTTACTTGCGGAAGGTCGGTGGTCTCTTCCCAGGTACATTGTATCTGGGTTCTCTCCTCCACCAATAAAAACTGGACGCCACCAGATAACTGAAAAATTGTTGAGTGTGGCGGAAAGCAATAAATAATCAATCAATTTTAAGAAAGAAATATTTCATTATTTATTTACCTTCAACGTGCTTATTTCGGTTATAATATAGATCTTTATCTTTTGAGGAGATAAATACGATAAGGAGCCAAAATTTAGTGACTGGTTTTATTTTGGAATTTACATACCTAGACGGTTAGCTATGCAGCATTAACAGTGATAGAGAGTTAGTTTAATAGTTAAATCGCTTATCTGAAGCAAACAGCAGGGTCATCTAAGTGCATATTAATTGCTAGAGTCGGCCGAAGCCGAGTGTAAATTTCCAGACATGAATTATGAAGGACTGCTCCGAGATTCAGTGAAGGCGTCAGTCCAAATATCTAACCCAGTTGAAATTAGTTTGTTTCATGTTTTATTTTTATTCAATTCTAAACTTATTACAGCTGCCTAAGAATTTTTGTTTTAAACATGTACCCTTGTGATATAAGTGCAAGGAAGATCCAATAATTAAAGAAGGATCAAAATCGGCCCTGTCACAGAAATTAATACAATTGGTGGAAAATATTGTTAAAGTATTATGATTTAAATATCTGAAAAAAATGTTCAAAAAACGTTTGTAAATATGGGATGACAGTTTGTCAAATGTCAGTATGTCAGAATGCAATTTTGTCAAAAAATAACAGAGCTTCTTGATTCATGTTTTCTGTTTTTGAGGTAGATCAAAACATTGCTTTAATTAGCAAGATTAGATATATTTCCTTCTTATTAAATAGATCACAAAAATGCTAATATCTCAATGAATATTATAATTTAAACATATTACTCATCAAATACTATACAGGTAAAATATTGCAGTTAATCACAAAACAGTTGCTATGACAATGATGCAACATTAAACAATACGTATCCATGAATACAGACTTTTTAATTTTCAATTCTTAATCAAAATATTTTTTGTAAATAACCATTATGCATCTTGATGCCTTTTCTTAATATATCGTAATAATTTATAAGTTATGGAGTCTATCTGTTTGGCAAAATTATCCAGTATGCTAACAATTCATCCAAGGATACAGCATTTAAATTAATAAACAATTACAAAATTACGTGGATTACTGACTTCTTATTGTCATAAAGGAATACTATAGAAAGCAGATGTGATCTACAACTAAATTGCAAAGCATGTCGTCTTTACATGCAGACATGAATTGGTATATAGACTGAATTGATTGATTGATTGATTATTTATTGCTTTACGCCACACTCAACAATTTTTCAGTTATCTGGTGGCGTCCAGTTTTTGTTGGTGGAGGAGAGAACCCAGATACATTGTACATGGGAAGAGACCACCGATCTTCCGCAAGTAAACTGGCAAACCTGCTCACATAACGCCGCGGCCGAGATTCGAACACGCGCCGACAGAGGTGAGAGGCTTTGTAATTTTGAGCCCGATGCTGTAACCACTCGGCCACGGAGGCCCCTAGACTGAATTGAAATATATGCTGTGGTGTAACATAATGTAATATATAGGCATATCGTAACATTCTCATGAGGTGTGATTCATTCCTCAACTACACTGTCTTCACTATCAATGTCATCAAGCCGCCCGCGTGGCGCAGTGGTTAGAGCGTCGGGTTCAAAGATCTGATGATCCTTGAGTCGGGGGTTCGAATCCCACTGTGGGACGTGGGTGCCGGTCTTTCGGATGAGACCGTATAAACCGAGGTCCCGTGTCGCAGTACGTGTGGCACGATAAAGATTCCTCCCTGTTCAAAGGCCCTGAGTGCCGAGCATAGGCCTAAATTTGCAGCCCTGTCACCGGTAATGGTGACAGCCGCCGGATAGCTGAAAAATTGCTCAGGCGGCTTTAAACAAACAAAAAAATCAATGTCATCAACAACCCGGGACATATCGCCGGTGTAACGACGAAAAATGACCCCCGTAGAATAATGACCGGGGGTCATTTTTCTACGTAGAAATTTTACCCCCTGGTCAATATTCTACATAGAGAAATGACCCCTTTTTTCGTAGAAAATATGGCTTTGGGGTCATTTTTCTCCGTGTGGATTGTAGAAAAATGACCTCGTAGAATAATGACCCTATGTCATTTTTTGATGCAAAAGGCTGGTTTTGGTAAGAATATTCTTGTCGGAAAATAAATAGGGGTAAAATCACGCAGTCTTCCGATATGAAGTGTTTATTTCATGCATTCTACCCACTATACCTACAATCAATAAAACAAGATGATTTATCCCAATTAAAGGAAAGCGAATAACAGTTCCATGACTATAGAGCAAGAATACCACGTTCTTAGATTTGTTTTATCAAATTTAATTTATAAAATATATTTCCATACTTGTTATTATTTTTAAAAAATCAAGATCATCCATAAAAAAAAATGTTCAGTTTCAATAATTGTTATCCTCTTTGATTTTACTTTGGGTAAATTATGTGCAAAATATCCCCAAAAAAGTCTCATTTTTTTTCTTCACAAATTACAAGAAAAGTTTATGTTTCTGAACCACCAAATTTGCATGAAAAACGGGCAATTGTTGAAAAAAATTATATCTCATAAATATCTTCAACATCAGGGGCACAAACTGTGATTAACTTTTCTGAGTATAGTATTTTATTAGAGTAAAGTTTCTTTTAGATGTCCCCCCATCCTCTGCTAATACACGTTCTCTTTTTATTGCTTCAAGGTTGATCACTAGGAAGTTCCAGTATTTGAACAGATAATGATTTTTTCTTTTTTTTCCCCTGAGATCCCTCTTTTTTTTATACCTGATTATGTCTTTTGTCGTTTGCTAGTATCACCAAAGCACAAACAAATTGAGACATTTTATATCAAAAGATTTGATGCATATAAAAGAAGTATTTCATATTCAAACAAAATTACAGAAGTCTATACACAGTTATATTGCCTTTTTCCTTTTTATTTATATATAATATTTTTTACCAATAGAAAAACCGAATGTCTGCAGCATAAAAAATCTTCCCAGTCTAATATACATAATTTTTTTCCCGAGTATGATTAGCAATATTACAACATTTGATGTTGGGTGTGCACAAATATAAAACATTACTTGTTTTTGAATAACTGATTCAATCGGGTGAAACATTTTCTTGGGGGGGGGGGGGTGGGGGGGGGGGGGGGGCAAGGGATACCTAATGCATGTACATAAAATTATTATTGCTAATCCGAGATTTCTTATATCAATTATCAATGTAAATATGAGCTCACCCGATTTGGGGCTCAGATTAAAGCAATTAAAATTCATATTTTCAATTCACAAATTCCTTTCAAATTCTAGCGTTTTATTTATTTTGGCTATTTTTGATCGTTTACCAGCTGCCTTTGTTAGTGATTGTGACAACACAGTCTGATTTCAAAACTTTGCTCCCATGGGAAAAATATTATAGGCTTAAAACATCAATCACTTTGTTTAGGATAAAATGATGCCATCAAATAGGCGGGGTTCTTTGAAGTTTCAAAAACAACAATTCTGTTCGTCATTTTGCGGTTCTTTGAAGTTTCAAAGGCAACAATTCTGTTCGTCATTTTGCTTCACACCATGGACTCGAAAGAATATACGGAAATATCGCTTTTCGTGGAAAAATCATATCACAATGATGTACGAAATAAAGTTGTTGGCTTTATGAAGGAGAATAAACATCTATTGCAAACCATGGAAGCGGATCCAAAATATTTGAAACGTTCGCGGATGGAACATGAAGGTTCCTGGGGTACTGATACAGAAATCCGTACATTCGCTCAATTTGCAATACAACGATCTTTGTTTACTGCAAGCACGGGATGAATGACAAAAACAACGACAATTACGTCTGGCTGCCGTACCCTCCCCTACACGAGGGAAAAAACGAATCCAATTCGAAATGCATTTTTATTATGAATATTGGAAACCATTACGAACCTGTATTGGATGTAACAGAGGATATTTACAGCAGAACACCTTACATATACATCAAAAACTTCGTGCCAAAGAAATACCACCAGTATATTTCAAAAAGAATGCTTGAAGCTGCACTGGTAAACAATGAAACCGACTCCAATATTGTCAGAGAATTAGAAAGACCAGAAGACGTATACGTATTGAAGTTCAAAGATTTTCCCCATCAAGTAAAAGGTTTAGAAAAATTAAGCGAGGAAATAGATCCAAATGTGTTCAATTTATTGTGTGAATGGGAGGATTTGGAAGACAAGTTTGTTGCAAAAAAATCGAAATATGATACCCCTTAGTAAACGTTGAAAATACATTAAAGTTAGTGGCAAGTTTCTGTGCTCTTTTTATAGTTGTAGTTGTAATAAATAAATATATAAAAATATATATCAATTTGGAATTCTTTAATGTACTTTAGTTGCTTTGAAATGAAATCAAAGAATTGTGATCTCCGCTTCCGGTGTCAGTGGATGGGAGACCATTGTTTATGGCATGTTGTGTCAAATATAAACACCCTATCATATAATTATGTCATTCAAAAGTAATTTCCAGCGATTTTTTGGCAGATTAGGTCAAACATGAAGGTCAAGGGGTAAAAAACCATAGCATGCTCGAGAACGTCTTGTTTCAGGAATGCAAATACGAAACCCCTATCTTTTCCCAATCTAGAAATATACAGAAATATACCATTTTTGAAAAGTAGGTCAACCTTCAAGGTCTAGGTCACAGGGTCAGAAAACGTAGTTTTAGAAAGGATTATACATATATAAAATGATAGCCATATCTCTTTCTTTTTTAAAAATCATAGTATATTTGGTAAGATCTTGTAGCAGGTAATATACATGTGAAATACGAAAGCCCTATCTCATTCAAAGGTTACGACAAAGGTTAAAGTTTTTGTGACAAATTTAAACAGACAGACTTGCAGACGAATGAGATTAAATGTCCCCTTGTCCCATTGAGGACACCAATGCCAGGCTCTTTCATGGGATAGATTGGGGGGGGGGGGGGCGTTATCAGGGGAAAATGACAGCTAAAAAAAATTATTAGCTCGCACCTCCTCCTTCCCAACCCCGTACACATTGAAAGTCATGTGCAGATAAATATAGAAGTAACATTTTCTACATTGGTGAATCTCAGCCAATCACAAAGAAATAGGAATTATTAAATCATATTTTATGGGGCCCATATAAGAAGTGGTGTTAAATTTGCTTCCACGACATTTAAGGATATTTAAAAAAAAAAAACCCAAAAAAAACCAGGAGACACAGTTATCTTCACCGACCCTATCCAACCCTGGGATGAACGAATATTGAGTATTACATCTCATTTCATAAGATATTATTGTATAATATAGTGAAAAAGTAGGGGGTCATATTTCTATGGGGGTCATTTTTCAACGTGTGTGGTGTCGTAGAATAAACGGTCTGGAAGGGTTTTCTACAGTCGAAAAATGACCCTACTTGCCGTAGAATAATGACCGGGGGGTCATTTTTCTACGTAGAAATTTGACCCCCCGGTCATTATTCTACGGGGGTCACTTTTCGTCGTTACACCGGCATCTTCCAAGGATAAAAAAAACCGCATTCTAGTCTTTAAAACTGAATTCAGTGCATATCCCAAACATCAGATGATTGAAGCTATAAAACTTGAAAAAGTGACATTCTGAAAAGAAAAATAAATAAAAACTATACCGGTAATGGAAAAAAAATTAAAAAGTTCGAATCCCATTGGTATCAATTCACGCACTGATTCTTGGGACAACCATTTCAAAAAAAAGGATTTTTTAAAATAAATATTACAATATCAATCCTTTGCCAAATCCAGACTCTGAGAAGGAATGACTACTTGAATCAAATTAAATCTAGTAAATCTGATTAGGATGCTTTTCACATGAATTATAATTTTTGGATTAGTGATTCCTAAGAATAATTTTATAAAAGCTTCAAATATGTGTTTTCAAATACTGCCTTTTTCAAAAGTTTGGTTACAAGTTGCTAGAGTGGTCCTAGAAAATAACTACAATGTCACATCTTTGCTCATATGAAGCATGGTTAGCGTGAATAGATCTTATATACATACCCCCCCCCCCCTTTCTAGATGCATAAAAATGTAGAACCAATAATGTATCGAAAATATGCTATTTCCTCACCAATCACCCTCATAAGTTGTAATGTATAGACAGTTTTTACCTTTTGAGATGACCACTTGTGTGATACTAATGTATGTACATATGTTCTATACATATAGGTTTCATTTTTTTTAATTGGACCTAGATGCGTTTGTGGGGAGGGGGTGGGGTGACCGGTAATTAAATAACATATTTTGTATCAATTATTGATTCTATAATTCGTTATTGTCTAGATCTGTGTGTGGGTGGGTGGGGTTATGTATATAAGATCTATACACCCTATCCATACTAAAAGTGCCTGTATTATATATGTAGATGCCAGGAACTTCATTTTCAAAGAGTCATTTCTGGTATTTAGAGAAATCATAACTTTCGTTTTTAACTTTTACTGTTACAGTATGATAACACAAGCATATCTCTGAAATATTTTCAAAATTTAATCTTCATGATGATGTTCTAATTGATGTCATGAACTTGGTCCATGGCTGTGCTTTATATAAAATTTGAGTATTTATTGTAAAAATGTGGTAATTTTAAGCAAATTCTTGTATTTCATGATGTTTGGACCGCAGATACAACAATGCAAAACTCCAAGATTTTCACCACCTTGATAAACTATCTTTTATGCAGAAAATAATTTGTCGAAACTTCACTTTCTTTTTGGCCGTTTCACAGGGCCGATTTTGACCCTTCGTGGGTCTACTTCTTTAGATTTGTATTTCATTTCAAAATTTATCTAAAACTAACAATCAGAACTTCTAGGATGGGAAAATTTTAAGTGTAATTTATTCATTTAATTAATTTTCAATGTATTTTCCATGTTAACTCAAACATGGACTAAACGAAAGCCAGCAAGCGAGACGGTAGTAAGCAAGCACCAAGTCACATTGAGCCAGGACTAAGACACAAAGGGCTAAGTCCGAGCCGCGACATACCAGGGCCAAGCCACGTTAAGTCAGGGCAAAGCCATGGTGGGTTAGGACCAAACCACGGCACGTCGGGTCGAATCCGTATTGGTCCAGAACCATGCCACGGTAAGTCAGATTCAAACCACTGTCATCCAGGACCAAGCCACAGCAAGTCAGGACGACACTACGGCAGGTCAGGACCAAGAGCCACGAAGGTCAGGATCAAGTCTGAATAAAGCCACATGGTGAGTCAGCACCGCGTCACCGTCAGTAATTATTTCCCTTGCCGGACTATAACTCTTGTATTTATTTATTTTTTTTTTGTATGAAAATTATCAGTCTGCGCATTATATAAGCTATTTGTATTCTAATGTATATGTATTGGCATTTGATAGAATTATGAATTCACATATTTTTCAAACATTCTTTTATGAAGGTCGGATTAGAGGAAGTAGTAAGAGAAAACATTCTCAAGGGAAAGCCAGAAATGAATTCTACCTCCGATAGAGAATTTTTTACTCATATTGAGACGTCACCAGCTGTAGGTGAAGTACCACAAATTTAGACCTATGCTTAGCACTCAAGGCCGCAGCAGTGAAGGTCCCTTAACGTACCAACGCCTATCGTGACACTGGACCTCCGTTTGTAAGGTCATATCCGAAAGACCCGCGATTCTCACTTCTAAATGCCGAGCGTTTGACAATGCAGCAGTCGCCACCTATCTTTACGTGTTGCGTTAGACGCGGCCATGGCACGAACGACATCCGGTTACGAAGCGAACGCTCTAACCACTGAGCTACCGCAACCAGTAAATTTCCAGTTCATCTATCGACTGAAAGTTCTGTGATGGGACAGTAGTATCTGACGTAAGTGATATATATATATATAGAGAGAGAGAGAGAGATAGAGAAATTTTATTTTGATTCAAACGTATAAAAATGATCACAAAACCTATAGCATGGATTTACTGCACATACGTTATGAAAAGGTCCTTATAAATTCACTATGTAGAAACGGACTAGGATAAAGTGCGTTACGCAAGTCAAAGATGGCGACAAGCAAGTGCGCTTCTGTTATTTTGCACATAATATACAAAGATATGAAGTATATATTGCGAAAATGGTTGTTACTGTTGTGATTATAGTCTAAATGGTAGAACGTAAACATTCTGTAAAATTCCAAGATCATCGCCTATCATAGCGATATTGCAGGTAGAACGTTCTACTGTGATTAGGGTAAAGCAAATTTACGACTACCGTAAAGGAAACCTAGTCAATGTTAATGACTAGGGTAATGCATGCAGAAATAATTTGATAAATGAGTAAAAAATCACATTTCCTCTTTCAAAGTCTGTCCTATAGTGTTACTTTGCTTGCTTGATACTCATTACGCTAGTTCACTTATAAGCCATCACAAAAATGAAAAAATTCTCACTGCTTCGGCAATTTGCGACCACAATGACAAATTCAAGTACAAGTCCATTCATTTCTTCATAATATAACCCCGTGAGGATCCGGGTTGTTAGAATAGACCCTCAGCACCCCTAACTTGTCGTAAGAGGCGACTGAATGGGGCGGTCCTTCGGATGAGACCGCAAAAACCGAGGTCCCTTGTCACAGCAGGTGTGGCACGTTAAAGATGAAAGGCCATAAGCGCCGAGCATAGGCCAAAATTTTGCAGCCCTTCATCGCCAATTGTGAAGTCTCCATATGAGTGAAAGATTCTCGGGCGGGACGTAAAACAATATATAATCTATCAATCAATCTTCATAATATATCGGTATTGATTAAACGGACCGAGTCTCGAAAGCAGTGTACAGTTGATTTGGATGCGGCAAAAGAAAAGTAATAAGATTAAAATAATAAGCTTTCAGCTAGACCACTGCATCATAGAAAACAGCAACACTTTTGAATCTGAAATGCCTGATGATATGATGCAAAATTTAAATAAAATTGTCAAAAATTGGTGAATACGAGGATGACGAGCTTTCTGCAAAAACGAGTAAAATGTTTGAATAGAGGGGAAATGACTTTAGAGCTGTCCGGGAAATGATGTTCATCCTTCTTTAGTTAGAAGCATAACTAATAATTAATATACAAACTAAATTTTATTGTTAGACATTCGGCAAATTTACAAATTGCGAAAATTTAAAACAACATAAACTTCATTGAAATTAAAGCAATGCAAGCTGTACGCAAATAAACTGAAATATAAAAGAACAAATAGAATAACATATTTGTGATTGAATATATATAATTTCATTGAATTAATTGATCTGAAGCAGTAAACCCGACAAGTCAACAGAAAATGTCGATTCTTAAATCATTGCCTTCCTGGCGGTAATTCCCTTTCGTAATATCCAATGTGCATTGACCACGGAGGTCACCAGTTCGGAACAATGCGGAAACGAGGCACTGCGCAAGGGTCAGATTTTTAAACATTTTAGTTTATAGACAGATTCATTTGGGTCGCGCATTTGTGTAATTATTGCTACTTAGAGTACGTTTGAGCCATTCATGACACAATAAACACAAATGAAAACTCACGTCAGTTTCCCACTTCGTATGACCTCGGATTCGGCAACCCGATTATGTTCGGTAATCATCGTTCCCTTTTCCGAGTAATCGACAATTGTGTCCGACGTGATTTATACGAAACGCTCATATGCTCTCAAGCAATATTCCTTTGTTTTGCTGATTTTTTTTCATCAAATCTTAGGGATTATATTAGTTATACCGATAGATGTTATTTGGTGCGTATTTGAATAGTTGAAAATTACCGTCAGTTATAGCTTGTATTGCTTTAAAAGAAATTACACTATACAGATCATAAGTGTCGAAAATATATCAGAAAGGGCTAGCTTCCTTGATAGGGAAACTTTCAGCTGAAAAGGTGGACAAGGGCCAAGTCTTAAGTTAATTTATGCACAATCTGGCAAAAATGGGGGGGGGGGGTAGGTCCCACCCCCGTTCCGACATCCTTGCAAATTAAACTTAGTAGTCCAGATTATATTAATCATTTCCAATATAGGACCACATTTTATGATGTACTCGATTTTGTTGGAGTTGAGTTACCAATTTGCAAAAATAAGTGATACACTTGTTTCATTGTGATGTCCTCCACCAAGTGATTGTTTTCCTGGAAGACGCGTTTTCTGAGATGTCAATGATAGGAAATTTGCATGTACATGCAATACAGTACATCATTTAAGAAAAACATGCCGTCAATTTCACCATCCAGTAATGAATAAATACATTACATCCTCGATATCACAATAATAACTGACATGAAATGAGACATGACGTTAAAAAAGTTTTATTGGCCTAGTATGCAAATTGAATTCTTCATTTAATTAAAAAAATGTTTACAATCGATGTGACTTGTACTTCATTAGGATTTCTGCTATCAATTATAAAAAGACGTAGAAAATAAATGTTTTTATTTACATTACATGTTTGAATGTACAATAAACTACTTTACCCTATTCACGAAAAAACTTTACGCATTCCAGAAACTTTTCCTTAATCTATTGCAAAACTTCGAGGCGGGTTCTCTTGCCGAATATGTGCAATTTAAATAAAATCTCCAAACCGGCCTTGAAAACTGACACTACCTATTTCATTGATGCAAAATAATTTAAAAACTTCAGACAGAAATATCAGTATCTTAACGAGTAAAGTGGAAACGTATTTGACTGTCGCCATCTAAGACTAGGGTAACGCACTTACTTTAATCCGTTTCCACAGTGATATTGTATGTACACAGGATGAAATCTTCCCTTTCCGTGAACTGAAAGGTGACTGAATGGTAAATCAATGATAACTGATTGTCACTGATTACCGACCAGTGTGTATAGTACACAGTGCCGGCGCGGAGATGTCCGGTCGCACTCGCTGACTGAATAAACAAAGTCTGATTCCGTCAACATCAAAGAATACAAATAAATATCAAGCGAAAACCGAGTCTGATTAAATAAATAAATAAACATAAAAAGGTGCTGCAATATATGGCAATTAAAATATAATGTTTGAATTTCTTTCGTCACCCCTTTATAAAACAAACAAAAACCGGTTGGAATTGTTGTATTTTTGTAAAATAATAATAATAATAATGATAAATAAATTTTAAAAAAAACCACCACTAGCATACTTTTAATATAATTGTTTCATCATATTATTTAATATTGATACATGCATTTAATCAATGTGATGAAATTCGTTCTACGGAATTATTTACTTGCTTACAATGTAATTTATTTTGCTCCAAGGATCTATTTAAATGATACCCTAAATAATGATATTTATGATAATAGATCAATACAGGGGATATAAATGTTACTAACATGATATCGGCAATAGCGATTTCTGGTGGTCTTAAAACGGAAGGGAGGCCTCCGTGGCCGAGTGGTTAGAGCATCGGGCTCAAAATCACAAAGCCTTTCACCTCTGTCGGCGCGTGTTCGAATCTCGGCCGCGGCGTTATGTGAGCAAGTTTGCCAGTTTACTTGCGGAAGGTCGGTGGTCTCTTTCCAGGTACATTGTATCTGGGTTCTCTCCTCCACCAACAAAAACTGGACGCCACCAGATAACTGAAAAATTGTTGAGTGTGGCGGAAAGCAATAAATAATCAATCAATCAATAAAACGGAAGGAAATGGGGGGGGGGATTTGTTTTCCATTTATATTCCCCGTTATCTATTACCGGGTTTATTGAAAATTACAATGTCATGTCTTAATATTTTGATATAAAGGAATTTCTCATAAAGTTAACGGAAATATTTTGTATACTTATTATTATACAGTTATACTTGGAATAAATATATCATTTTATGAAGACCTCTTTTATTTTGATATCAAAACTTCTCCAAGACGTGAAATACTTTTATATAGCAATAAGTAGTACTTAAGCGACATAGTCCTTCGGCCTTCTTTTGACAAATAATCCGTAGTGTCTGATTCCGAAAGGCGCCCAATCAGAGGGCTTTGATGTTCCCGCGCATTATACTGAATGGTTACTGAAATGTGCCTGCCATTCAGTCGACTGAAATGTCACTGAATGTTACCTTACCTTTCAGTTTTAACTTCAAGGTCTCATTTATTCCTGTGGTATCTACTGCAGGAGATATATTTTGCAAACTGAAATCCTAATTCACACAGGGTAGAACAATATCAAGGTACTTTACATTGTGGCCCTGAAGCTCAAGATGGTACAAAATGTTGCCGAGTAGTTTAGATCACAGGATAAAAAAACATCACCGTAAAATGTTATGAAAATATTCCTATACAAGGATGATGCACAAAACAATTATATTTATATGACAGATTTTTCACAAACAAATTTCAACGCATTGTTACAAACATTATCATTCCATGTTTTTTTGCGACCAGATTTTTTTCTTAACTCTAAGCAATCTTCATTTTTACGGTAATCGTTTGGTTCCCCAGTGTTCCAATCCGTAAAATTTAGAGGACTTCCAGTTACCGCCCAAAACCACTCACCCTCTGATACATCATCAATTCCTCCAGTCCAGTAGTTATCTATAACGAAATTTTGCTATATTTAACAGTCATTGTAAGATTTCTCCAAATTCAGTTGATGTCTACAATATATTTTCATAACGGTATTCCACTACTTTCAAATCACCAATATCTGGACTGTGAAGAAACCTGCAATGGAGATTTTAGATCCATTTATAACTGTGGTTAGTTGGATGTATATTGTTGAGCGCCCCAGTCGAGCGTTTTATGGAGAGGTCACCATTGCCGGTGATTTAGGCCTATGTTTGTCGCTTCCGGCCTTTGAGCAGGAAGATATTTTTTACACCTCCTGTTACACGGGACCTCGGTTTTTGCGGTCTCGTTCGAAGGAACTCCCAATTTAGTCGCCTCCTACGACAAGAAAGGGGTACTGAGGACCTATTCTAACCCGGATTCCTACGGGAGCTTTTAATTGAGATTTAAAAGACATCCTTCGAACAACAATATTTGAAACAGCTTCTGAAGTGTGTAATTTATTACTTCATAAACGAATCTGATCCCAGTGTGCATGCATGTTGTCCTAAGTCATTTTCTCCTGCTGGCTCATCATTAGTGTAACATTGTATGGGGAAAAAAGGTGAAAATTCTCATGGCCCCTACAAACGGTCGCGATAGCGTTCGCCTCGTAACTGGAAGGTCGTGAGTTCAAGCCCCGCTCATGCTATGGCCGCGTCAACCTAAGACGTAAACATAGGTAGTACATACAATTGCTCCTTCGCCAAACATACAATTGCTCCTTCGCCAAACGCTCGGCATTTATAAGTGAAATCATGGGTCTTTAGACATGACCTTAAAAACGGAGGTCCCGTGTCGCGGTAGGCGTTCGCACATTAAAGAACACTCACTATTACGGCCTATGAGAGCAAAGGATAGGTATAAGTTTATTGTGCTTCACCTACAGCTGGTGACGTCTCATTATGAGTGAAAAATTCTCGACGAGACGTCAAATAAACAAACTAACAACAAAACATGGGCCCTGTAAATAAGACAAAAGTCAAAGTAGGTCAAGCACAGACTACTGGAAACATGTGTTTGGAGCATCTCCTGGTCACACGCTTTAAGAATATATTTAAAATACATGTATCTATAGGAAGTGTAGATCTGCGATAAATGTAATTCGAGTACAATGGAAATAGAAGTTTAACAATTAAAATTAAATGCAAACCTTTGTCCGTTAGTAGAGTGTTTTTCAGAAAATCGTTTTCACCCTTGGTTTCAATTTCCACTAATTTGGAGCCGTATCTAAAGCATTTCATCTAAAAATGACATAAACTATGTTACATTTATGCAACAATAAGTCGTAATAAGGTAAAGATATAATTCAGGTTTATTAATTGTTATAAAAGAGTTTAGTTACAGCTGCATTGTCCCACGATTTTTTCTGCTGAACAGCCATGTAACAGGAGTGCCCGAGTGATGCCCAGCCTGGGGGACATGACGCTTGTTTGGGGGAGGTATCTGCAGATGATTGAACACATTTTTTCTACTATACTCTCCTTTAGAATAAATCTGATCTCCAATGCATTTATGAAATCTTAAATAAAGGATTCACTTAACACTTGTAAATAATTACTACCTTACCTGAATAATCAACGTATCCATGAATTTGATAAAAACCAAGGTTTTTTTTTCAACAAAAAATTATCTCACGAACTTTGCGTATTGTCTACCAACCAGAATGGACAATTTACCATTGGAAATGACTATGTTTTTCTTCAGTTCAGAGATTTCTGTTTGTAGAACTTCAATCGCTACTGTGAGTTTTCTGTTTTCGTCTGTGAAATATATCATACGTATTAGCAACATATGGCGTATTTATCTTAATTGTAAGATTTCTTATAGTGTATCAAAAAGCCCACGTGAATGAACTTCATGACAAATGTGCACTGCAATTAAAGATTATCTTAAGCGTTTCCTATAATTATGATTGCACATTTTTTCTAGAATATTTAAAAACTTCGTAGCAGCATTTTACAGCAATAAAGAATATGAATACCACAGACAGCACGCGTGAAACGAAATTTCTCTTCAACATTAGATCTGGCGTCTCACAGTGCCTATGAAAAGGACACCATGACAACCAGTCATTGCTTTCCATGAATTGCGTAAAATGATTATATCTATATGTACCTTTGATCTGGACGACTATTTGTTTTGTCATTTCGATTTCTTCCGATTGGTTCTTTAACGAGGATGAAACGCCAGAGCTGATGGTTCTTTTACATTCTTTAGTTTTGTTTTCCATCATTTCTATTAAAGATTGCGTTAATTGAAAATTTGTTAAAGTAAGTTTGCTTGTAAAATTTTTCTCCATGTCCGAAGATATATCACTTATTTCTTTCATTCTGTTGAACAGCTGCGAGGTGTTGTTTGATAACTTTCTTTGGGTACTGAACAAATCTGCTATTTCTGTACGCATCTTTCTATCAACAACACTCTGGTTTATGAACTTTTCATCAACAATTAACAATCTTTGAATGATATTTTCTAAATATTGTGTTTCCTTGTAAAGTGCGTGTGAAAAATTTCCTAATTGTCGCTGGAACATTGCCCCAGTTGCATTTACAATGGCTTCTAATCTCCTCTGATCATGAACTTTTAAATTATTCATTTCAGAAACTGAATTCTGTAGCGTTTGTTGTTGTTCGTTTAAAATGTCGAGCAAAGTTCGGGTTTGCTTGATATAGCTCGTCCATCTTGAATTTCGAACTCGTAAGTCTTGATTTATATCTTTCTTAATGTTCACCAGTGCTTGAAAGAATACATCTCGCACTTCTCTATTTACATCCATGGGTAAATGCACAAAAATGCAGTTCTTGGAATTCGAATACAAACTTTGAGAAGACACAAAGCTAGATATTGCTAAAAGATAGGTAACTGAAATAAACCACCTCGTCATTTCTGATATGATATAAAATTACAAAAAATTAAAAAACAAAACAAAACATCGAAATCCAATTGTTTTCCCAAACAGTTTTCCTCGATGTCTTCACGTAAACAGTCGGTTAAAAAGTGCCTATACTTTGCTGGGTTCAAAATGTAAAGATTAATTCTTTAGTATCAAATTATTCAGTAGTGTTTGACGGCATGTCAAGAGGTGAAGCTGAATATAGGTCAAGCATCTCCACTTTTCACTGAATAATCTTTTCTGACAATAGATCTTTTTTAACCCTAGACACTACCTATATAGGTCTGTCAATTTGAAATATGTTTTAGAATGCATTGCACTTATTGGCCACTAATTTATTAACATTTAATTAATACAACTAGTATAAAATTTGTTTCTTTTATTACCAGCTATCAATCTTTTTGTCAATCACATACAGTTTTTAGCTCACCTGAGCCGACGGCTCAAGTGAGGGTTTCAAATAAAACTTTCTGTTGTCCATCGTCGATGTTATTGTCTGCGTAAACTTCTCACATGTTCATCTTCTTCTCTAGATCCACTGGGCCAATTTCAAACTTGACCAAAAAAAGTCCATGTGTGAAGGGGATTCAATTTTGTTCAAATAAAGGACAATACCTTCTCCAAGGGGAGATAATAGCAAATTAGTGAAAACATTCTGACAAATTTTGAAAATCTTCTCCAGAACCAGCAGGTCAAAGACAATCAAACTTGGTACAAATCATTCTCGGATGAAGGGGATTCAAGATTGTTCACATGAAGGGTGATAATCACACAAAATGCAAAGTATGATGGGGTCATTTAAAAATCTTTTCAAGAACCACTGAGCCAGTAAAGATCAAATTTAAGTAGAAGCTTTCTGACATAGTGCTGATTCGGGTTTGTTAAAATCATGGTCCCCGGGGGTAAGGTGGGGGCCACAATGGGGGATAAAACTTTTATATGTGAAGATATAGGAAACAAAATTAAAAACCTTCTTCTCCACAACCAAACAGCCAATATCATTCAAACTTAGTACAAATCATTCGTGGGTGAAGGGCATTCAGGTTTGTTAAAATGAATGGCCTTACCCTCTTTAAAATGGAAATGATCACAAAAATGCAAGGATAGGATGGGTTCATTTAAGTCTTCTCTTCAAGAACTACTGGGCCAGTAAAGTTCAAATTTATACGGAAGCTTTCTTACATAGTGCAGATGTGTTTGGTAAAATCATTGTCCCTGAGGTAGGATGGCGCCACAGTAGGGGATCAAAGTTTTATATGTAAAAATATTTAAAAGTCTTTAAAACTCTTCTTCTCCAGAACCATAGGACCAATTTCAATCAAACGTGGTACAAACCATTCTTTATAGGTCATTCAAGTTTGTTCAAATGAAGGGCCATGCCCTCTTCAAGGGGAAGGTAATAACAAAAATGCAACAATAGAGTGGAGTCATTTAAAAATCTTCTTCTCAAGAACCACTGTGCCAGAAAAGTTCCAATTTACAATGAAGCTTCCTGACATAGTGCAGATTCAAGTGTGTTAAAATATGGCCCGAAATTGGAAATTAATGTTTAATATGCGGAAATATGGGGGGAAATATTTAAAAATCATATTCTCCAGAATCGAAGGGCTAATTTCAATCAAACTTGGTACAAATCATCATTGGGTGAAGGTCACTCAAGTTTGTTCAAAAGAGGGTTCATGCCCCCTTTAAAGGGTAGATAATCACAAAATGCAAATAGAGGATGTGGTCATTTAAAAATCTTCTCAAGAACCACTTGGCCAAAAAAGTTCCAATTCACATTGAAGCGTCTTGATATAGTGCAGATTTATGGTTTTTTAATCGTGGCCCCCAGGGTAGGGTGGGGCCACATAGGGGATCAAATTTTTATATGTGAAATTATACGAGAAATGTAAAAAATTTCTTCTCAAGAACCACTAAAACAGAAAAGTTCAATTTTACATGATAGCTTTCTGACATGGTGCAGATTCAAGTTTTTTTAAAATCATAGATTCCAGGGTTAGAGCCACAGTAGGAATCAAAGTTTTAAATGCGAAAATATGGTGAAAACCTTTTTATATGGTCCGAGGTAACTCGGGTGAGTGATGTGGCCCATGGGCTTCTTGTATTTGGTATTACATTATTTCATCACACATACAAAATAAAAAAAAATGTTCTAAGATTATAATTATTTGAATGAAAGACCAGCGCTGAGTATTCTACATCAATACATTTCACTTAGGGTAGTCCATGATGTTCCCAATAAACGTGACGCGGAAGCTTCGAAATCGGGAATTCGCGGGTTCAAACTCCGCTCGTGCCATAGTCTCCTAAAACCTCATCCTCTTCCTACGCACCCAATCCCACCTCTGGTATGTCCTGTTGTTCGTGTTTGTCCTAGTCGTTAAAGGAAATATGAGATTGAACACTTCGTTATCTTTACATTTTCAGCAAAGGCGTGAATATAGGGAGTGGTTTCTCCTCTGCAAAACGTTCAGGATTTAGAAGAATCACATGTATTTTGGATATGACCCCATTACGAACCCTCATGGATAAAATGTAAAGGCATAACAAACAGCTTTGTACATATAAGAGTTCTTCAAAATGCTTGACACAGAAATAGATTACACATTTAAGTACTACTGGTAAAAAGTCTGTGGGTTTTTTGGGGTTTTTTTAGTTGTTGTTGTTGTTGGATTTGTTTTTTGGTTTTTTTTTCTTGTTTCCTAAAATATTCTCTCAGTCTTTAATTACATTGCATTGACCCACATTTTACTCATACAGGATCTGGCATGACACTTTCTAATTGTATAAGCTGTTTTCTGTTTAAAGCATTTTGCATTTCTTATTACATAAACTTCTGAATACTTTTCCTAAGCCTTTTGTAGATTTTATGCTTTGGTAATGTTTATTGATTAGACCAATTTATATCCCTCGTGTGTTGCCCCACTTCTTTTATTTCCTTCTAGTTTGTTTGAAAAATATACTATTCTTGATATTTTTTACCACTTTGTGTTTTATTTCTGAATCACATAAGATCCTTGTAATCTTTTAAGTCTATCTCCTTGTGTATTGATTGATTGTTTGTTTGTTGTTTTCCACCACACTCAACAATTTTTCAGTTATCTGGTGGTGTACAGTTTTTTTTTATTGGTGGAGGAGAGAACCCAGATACAACGTAACCGGGAACAGACCACCGACCTTTCGAAAGTAAATTAGGAAACTTTCTCACATATATCGGCGAACCCGCGCTGAATAGAGGTGAGAGGCCTTGTGATTTTGAGCGCAATGCTTTAACCACTCGGCCACGGAAGCAGGTCAAATACTGACATGGATTTCATGATATACCTTAAATTGAAATAGTATATGAAGTATATTGACCTATGATACCATCAGTTCATTCAAGTTTACATTGTTGCTCCGGAAAGAGTGGAGGTGGGGCCATTTCGTGAATATATCTTATTTTTCAAAGTAACGGAAAATGAATGTTGCAAAAAACAAAACCCCAAATAAACAAAAACCAGTCCCTCCCCCCCCCCCCCAACAAAAAAAACGAAACCAAAACAAAAAAGAAACAAACAGAAAAAAAAAAAATTGGAGGGGCATTCCCATAGTTCTACCAACCTGGAACGTTGATATATTAATGTAGTGAGGAACGCCATTTCGTTGTATTGCATGGAATTACCTCCCCTTAAATCATTGACTGATCTATGTAATATTTCGGTGATTTCGCCTTGCTAGAACTATTATTGTACATATATAAATTGAATGTAGGTGACTCGTGAAAGTAAAACAAAGGGTAGTATTATTATTTATCTATGAATGTGTAAAATTCCTTTTATTCGGTACTAAATATCTAATCTATATAGTGAAGGTAGCGATTAAGCTCGAGACTACAATAGGTGAGAGGAATAGTTGCACCACCGTCTAGTTGCACCACTGTTGTGTCGGGTACAGAAAGAGAGAGACTAACGGAGTGTAAAAACGCAACACTTGATAATTTTATATATTAAAAGTTTGTTCATATATCTAATAAACAAATTCATAGTGGTATATTATAAACCATGATAACTGAACACTATTTGTTGATTTTGAACATCATTTTATTCACAAAGAGGCCACAGTTGAAATGCATGTCAATGAGGGGTGCATCAAAAATGTGGTTTTGTTCAATAGTACCGGGTATGACCTCCATTAAGATGAATAAGTACATGTCGCGAAGGCGACGTGACATTGATTGACAAACATTTCTGAGGAATGTTCTGCCATTCCTCCAACAAGGCTCTTCCTAGTTCTTGCGGATTCTGAGGCTGCAGCTCGCGGCTGCGCACACGTCTCCCCAGCTCGTCCCGCAAATGCTCGATTGGATTTAAGTCTGGGGACATAGCAGGCCAACCAAGGACGTCAATGGCGTTCGTCTGAAAAAAAAGTTTTGTGTCAATCTTGCCGTATGTGCGCTCGCATTGTCCTGTTGGAAAATTAACTAATTTCCTTGCGTATGTTGCTGCATTAATGGTGCTAAAACGGGCTGCAGAATTTCGTCCATATACCTCCTAGCAGTGAGGGTTCCATTTAAAACTACCAGTTGTGACCGAAAATTGTGGTTAATCGCACCCCATACCTTGGCGCCTCCCCCTCCAAACCTGTCGCGCTCGAGGACACAATTGTCTGTAAAACGTTCATGTAAACGACGGTAAACTCGACATCTGCCGTCTGCGTTGCTAACGTTAAATCTGGACTCATCTGAGAACACAACATGTAAACAATTTTGACGTTGAGTCATGTGCTGCCTTGCCCATTGCAATCTGCACCGTCGGTGATGCGGTTTATGCTGTAGCCCCTTATAAGGTCTTCTGCAGCGGATCCCATGGCGCTTCAAAATTTTGGAAACGGTTCTAGGATGAATAGGCCTTCCATGACGTCCAATGATTTCGCTCGCCGTGGTCGCAGCGGCTGTAAACCTATTGCGCAAATGACGTTGCCGTATGAACGCTTCTTGCCGTAGCGTTGTTACAAACGATTGTCCTGGTTTGGGGCGACCATTTAGGGATCCTGTCTGATGGAATCGTGACAACAACCGGCTAACTGTACAAAGATGGACATCAAAACGCCTTGCAACCTCATGCTGACTAACGCCTGCTTGTAGCATACCATGTGCCTGATTGCGCATTTCATTGCTTAATCGTGGCATAGTCTTAGTTTGATTTTTTTTCTGTTAGTGGTGTTTATGCTTTCACCAACAAATTTATTTTCTCGCGAATAACTCCTCCATTACCTTTCCACGTGTTTGAAAAAAAAAAGCCCTGAAAATTTCGCGCGATGCTACTCACAACGCGCAAACAATGAGAGATTGGTTTTAAAAATCAATACGATGTATGGTGGGTAAATTTTGCAATAAAAGTTTTATATATAATTTTTTCAATGAATAAATCAATAAAACGTGTGTTGCGATTTTAAAGTCCGTCAGTATAATTGGTGCCGTCTGATAAATAGTATATGCCGGCGCCCAGATAATAAGTAGCGTCCGCCATAAACTGAATGGCGACCGTCAGTTAATTTATATGGTGACCGCCATGAATAATTGGCGACCATCAGTTAAAGTAAGACGTGGATGCCAGTGAAATTAATGCACATTATTTAAGCTGCCACCTACCAGCTTCCGTAGATTGTTTGTTTGTTTGTTTTACGTCCCGTCGAGCATTTTTCACTCATATTGAGACGTTACGTGTGAAGTACCACCAATTTAGACCTATCCTTAGCGCTCAGGGGCGTAGCAGTGAGAGGTCGTTAACATGCCAACGCTTACCGTGACACGGGACCTCCATTTTTAAGGTCATATCCGAAAGACCCGTGATTCTCACTTCTAAATGCCGAGCGTTTGGCGAAGGAGCAATCACTACGTATTTTTCGTCTTAGATTTGACCGGCCATGGCACGAGCGGGACTCGAACTCACGACCTCCCGGTTACGAAGCGAACGCTCTAACCACTGAGTTACCGCAACCAGTAGAAAACAGTTGTAAATACAGCGTGCCGCCACCCCTTACGTCTACGTTGTATAACATAAATGCGTAGCGTTTGAGAAATGAAACTTTGTTATAATATAAAGTTTTGTACAGTAACCACAAACCTCTAGTCTTACAATAAAGATGGGTTTTTTTATAGTTATATTTGTTGAGTGAGTAAAATATGTTGCCTCTTTTAAATCATATTTTGTGACCTATAATTTAATTGGTTGATTTGAATACTGAATCTCGATTTTTTTTAAGGTTGTATGAGCCTTCTGGGCTTTCGTATTTATCTTCTAAAATATCATATAGGATTTATATGTCTGTTATATCTGAGTTTTTAGAAATTTCATCATAAATAATCTTCAATTACGAAACTAACTTGAAATCAGTATCTCTTCTCAACTCGCATTACATCAATGACCTATGTCTCTAGTGATAAACTTAAATCTCTATCATATCATTTAACAGAGATCCATGCTCACAATCCTTATGCACCGTATAAAAGGGCACCGTGGGGATCCGGGTTAGAATAGATCCTCCGTACCCCTTGCTTGTCGTGCCCCGTGGGGATCCGGGTTAGAATAGATCCTCAGTATTCCTTGCTTGTCGTGCCCCGTGGAGATCCGGGTTAGAATAGATCCTCAGTACCCCTTGCTTGTCGTGCCCCGTGGGTATCCGGGTTACGATAGATCCTCAGTACCCCTTGCTTGTCGTGCCCCGTGGGGATCCGGGTTAGAATAGATCCTCAGTACCCCTTGCTTGTCGTGAGACTAAATAGGGCGGTCCATCGGATAACGCCGCAAAATCCAAGGTCCTATTTCACAGTAGCTGTGGCACGATAAAGATCCCTCCGTGCTCAAAGCTCCGAATATAGACCTAAATTTTGCAGCCCTTCACCGGCAATGGTGACGTCTCCATGTGAGTGAAAAATGCTCAAGCGGGACATAAAACAATATACAATCAATCAACCGTGTAAGAGAGCAACAAATCAATGCTTTAAAAGCCCTATAGATACATCAATTTCGCATCCATTTCACCTTTTTATTGCCTCGACAAATGGTATGTATTTCATGAAAGTAAGTGGACGTCTACTTGACTTGCTCGTAAGTTGACATGTACTTATTCATCTTAAACCTCTTTTAAAGTGGAAATGTAATCCTGCTTGATAAATGTTCTAGTTTATAACCAATATTTATTATTGTCATGCTGTGTCATTCTGCGTCTTAATTATTCTCTGTAATATTTGTAAATTATTCGAAATTAATGTTTTTCTTCGATCATTGTTAAAGTTGAAAGGCATTCTCTCGAATCTGATGAATTATTAACAATATATTTGCTAGATCTCCGAAATACAAATTATGGTGTGTATGCTAACATGAGCCTTTGTGCTTACTTCAGGAATGGTATTTTGTCATAATTAAATCCTAATCTTGGTACCACACTGGCTCAGGGGGTCATTATGGGAACAACTCTGAATTGCCACCATACGTACAAGGAAACTAATTATTAAACTGACATCTTGCACTTAATTATCCTTCTTTCTCTTGAGAAGAAAGTTTTTAAGGAATATTTAAGTAAATTTATACGTAACACTTACAATCCCTACTGCAGCCTCCTTCTGGACTTAGGTGTGTACTGTGGTCCACGTGATTCTCCGTACAGTACGTGAGTACACCTGTGTTATTCGTTTTGCCTTGTGGTTCTGAGGATTTTGAAAAACGTGTCGTATGTTTTCCTGTGCAATGCATAAACCCACCCTGACCTCACCCTCGGGATAGTGGGTAATCGTGTGAATGAGCTTGTATCTAAATTTAGGAGGATGCTTGCATACTAATATGATATGCTGTGCCTTTCTGGTTTTTAGAGGGGTATACCTTTTTAAAATGAATGAAAAAACCCGCGTCAGTCCGACAGTTTAATACTATCTTAGTTCAATGTCTCAACAGGAAGGGATGGAACGTACATCAATGTCTCAACAGGAAGGGATGGAACGTACATCAATGTCTCAACAGGAAGGGATGGAACGTACATCAATGTCTCAACAGGAAGGGATGGAACGTACATCAATGTCTCAACAGGAAGGGATGGAACGTACATCAATGTCTCAACAGGAAGGGATGGAACGTACATCAATGTCTCAACAGGAAGGGATGGAACGTACATCAATGTCTCAACAGGAAGGGATGGAACGTACATCAATGTCTCAACAGGAAGGGATGGAACGTACATCAATGTCTCAACAGGAAGGGATGGAACGTACATCAATGTCTCAACAGGAAGGGATGGAACGTACATCAATGTCTCAACAGGAAGGGATGGAACGTACATCAATATCAAAAACCACCACCACCAAAAACAAAACAAACAAAAAATGAAAACGAACCAATCAAACAAAATAAAACTACATAAAATTACATAAAAGAAAGATAATCCACATTTACGAAAACTGCTGCTAAAATCGAACAAGTAAACCTTTTCCTTCGCGAAACACTCGGCATTTAGAATTTAAAGTTATTGGTATTTCGATCATTTGAATTACACTCTCAACTTCAAGACAGAGGGGATGGCTTCAGCTTCTCCATCGTCAATTTCCCATGTTTACGTAGGAAAGAATTCCATTATCACCTGTATCTGGTGTTTTTGTCTTTCATTCGATATGTGAGAGCATGTTCTGTGTATGATCAACTCTTAAATAGAGACAGGCTACTCGTAAATATGTTCATAATATTGGGGTTTCAAATGTCGTTTATAGTCAGCATTTCGCAAATTTTATGATCGTTATAATGATGTCTGACGTTTGCATATTGATTTGACTACGCATTAGTCCGTTTACCTATCAAGAGACAGGACTCACGGCGGGTGTGATTGGTCTTATAGGCACCTGATCCCACATCTGGTGTTTCTTAACTTATTATTTATGATATTTATCAGTTGACGTCTCAGT